>JAVIWB010000861.1:0-183021 GCA_031893035.1 Dermolepida albohirtum | reverse complement strand
TAAAAACGTATATTTTATTCTGGCTTCTATGGCTGCAAATTATTTTTACGTCAATCGAAAGAGAATATCTACCTTTATCTTATCGTTATCTCTAATATAATATGGTATAAATGCTTTTGGATTAATTTTCACAATAACTTTCTTTTGTATTACACAGCTTTAACAAAACTTCATTGGAAGAGATTAGCTTTGCAAATACTGTTAATTCTTTTCTATTAGTTCGCTAATTAAATAAAAGAAAATGGATAAAGCTCAAGATCCTCCATTATATTACCACCTCACCCTGTACTGTTTTATTTTATATTAAGTAATTTATTGTAATTGGTTTATTAAATATATTAAAACGTATTAGTGAATTGTTAATACATAACTAAATGCACATTCAAGAAATATTAAACGCATTTCATATTTCCTTATCTGCATAAACTGCTCAAATTGTAAATTAAGATTTGATTACTAATCATCAACCTTGTTCTAGTAACAAAATATCATGGCAAAATCACGAATATTCTTTAAAAGCATTTTCATGTTTCATTTTATATTTTTTAAATATTCATATTTAGTGGAAATAATTAACTGTAGAAATAAAACAAATTTTACAATAGTTTCGTCGTATACCAGGACTCGTCAAGCAGTCTATAGTATTCGACTGTCGATTCACACCTTGCAGATGATAAAATTTCATATTTTCGTATATGGGGTTCATATTTGCCTAGAGTTGAGTACGTTGTATTAACAGTTTACTCCTAAAAGTTCACAAAAGTGGTAACCCTGTATTTACGTATTTATATTCTGCTTATCTTGCTGATTTACATCTTTGACATATTTTATTGCATTTTTCAGATACATTGTTTTCTTATAAATTTACTTAACAAAGTAATAACATTGAATGGATAGATATAATTAATAGTGGCATATAATCATTAATTATCATAATGCATACAGAGGTTGGTTAAATAATATTAAAATAATTAGAGATATTGGATGTAAAAATTTACTATTTAAGAAAATCTAATTTAATCCATGAATTGAAAATAACTAATAAATAACAAATTATAATTATTTCTGATACATTCTTTTTACTTTACTGTAATCTATCTGTAACGATGAGACTTTTCCGATGAGAAAAACCTCTACTGGCACATTCCCACACTTGTATTCTGTAGGTCCAAAAGAACTTGATCGCTACATAGTAGCTAATATATGTAATTCTCTCATTTGTAAAGGTGATTTTTTTGTCAAGCGCATGTTGTGTATCATCGTTTAGAGTAAACGTTTTACAAAGATGATTCATAGTTTCTCGAAATAATCGCTCCGATAGGCGATTATGTACGTGAAAAGGAAAAGTGAATTTTGAATTTTTTTGAAATTTTCAATATCCATTTTGTTTCCTTCAAAGTAATCCCTCTCAGATATAATGCACTTATGCCAGCGCTTTTTCCAATCCTCGAAGCATTTCTGAAATGCGCTTTTTGGTATGGCCGTCAGCTCGTTCTTCGATTCTGATTTTATCTCATCAATTGTGGCAAAACGCTTTCCTTTCATTGGTCTCTTCAGTTTTAGGAATAGGAAAAAGTCGCAGTGAGCCAAATCTGGTGAATAAGGTGGTTGAGGCATGATTAGGGTGTTGTTTTTGGCCAAAAAATCACGAGCAAGCATTGATGTGTGAGCTGGTGCATTATCGTGATGCAGAATCCATGATTTCTTTTCCACAATTCCGATCGTTTGAGCCGTATTACTTCACGCAAACGTTGCATAACTTCCTTATTAACCGTACGACCTGTTGGCAAGAACTCATGATGCATCAGGCCATTGTAATCGAAGAAAATAGCGAGTGAGCGAAACCTTCACATTTGATCGCACTTGGCGTGCATTTTCTCGGCCTTCTGTAAAGCGCTTGTATCACTTATAGACACTTATGAGACAAAGTGGACTCGCCGAATGCCACAGTCAACATTTCAAGTGCCTTGGAGCACTTTATTCCATTTTTAACGCAAAATTTAATACATATTCTTTAATCCATTTTTTTCAAAAGTAAAAAATCGAAGAACACACAAACGTGACTAAGGTTTTCAGTTATCAATAACAAACTACTAATCCAAATTGGCTGATAATGCCAACATATGACTAACACATGTATACCAACATAACAAAAAAAAATTTCGATAATCGAATGTACACAGCGCGCGAAAATTCAAAATTCACCGTTCCTTTTGAACAAACCACGTATGTAGACGACCATGCTTTTCAAAATAAATTTAAACAATTTGCAAACGTTACTCCCGCGTGAGTCTATCTATGATGAATGGCCAAACCAAATTAACTCCAAAACAATCGAAAAGTTTTCAAATCGGCTGTCACAGAAATCAGTATTGTCAATTAAACTTCTTCGCCTCAAAAAAACTATACTCTTTATTTGCTTCATATTTATATGCTATATTATTTTGTCTTACACTTGTATGCTTTATATTTAAAAATTATTTCACCTTTTAAGAACTTTACATTAGATGAAGTTGATATTTTGAAGTTGTATCTGGAAGTAAACGTTTTTCTCCAGAATGAATAAAATAACTCCTGTAATAAGGTATTGATTCAAAATTTTTGCTTTTTCTGTTTAGTTTTTATTCTGAACACGAAAAAAGATCTTATCTGTTATATATAGAATGGTAACCAAATACATCATAACTTCATTAATAAAGTTATTCGCAATAAACAAATGTGTAAGTGTACGTGCTCATCATCCTCCGATAACATCCTAATATCTCTCTGCAATTAAAAGTATTTCGATAAAAAAAGTAGATAAATGTGTATGTTTGTCTCTAAACTATATTTTCAGTTTAAGTAACATAAGATTTGTTTTATGTAGTTTTTTATTAATAAAAATCTCCTTTAACATCAGTTTTCTTTTATATGTAGTCGTTCTCAATAAATATCTTGAACGATCTTAAATAAGTTTTGACACATTTAACAAGAACTAAATTGAAACTAGATTAAGACATTTGTTTTACTTGATTTTCATTTCATAGATAAAACCACATTTAGATTTTATAGTTAACAAAAATATAACAGCGAGCTTCAATAATACTAACTCATTCGTGTGTCAATTAACAAATAATTTGTATTTTTACGGTGTCTTGTTAGCTAATTCTCACTAGAGAATTTCATACAGGCTCTTATGCGAGAAAATGTTATCTGCGAAGAATCTAAAATTTTTCAATCCTTTATTCTAATTTCATAAGTGTTCCCTCTTTTTCGTTTTTTATTTAAAAAAATTTGCTGTAATAGCATTAACCTTAAAAATTAAGCAGCTATAACTTATTTTCAAAAAAATATATTTTATTTATTTTTCAAGTCACGCTGTTACTTAATAAATTCCATGTGTTTATATAGACATAAATATTGGCAGCCATTTTAAGCAAATGGAATATATTGTAATGTATTCTTTTCTTTCTCTGTTATGAATCGTCAGAACAAAACAATTCTGCAAAATACGTAAAATAAACTTAAAATAATACTTTCAAAAAGTAGCTATCCTCTAAACTTCATCAAAAAAACATCGTTTAAAAGTTATTCACACTTAAGAACAGAGAGGCAGGTAGAGAATAAAAATACGGAAAGTGCTGATAATAATATTACAAACAACGACAAACCAAAATTCATAACTTGTCAAACCTAAAAAAATCTAGACAAACTCTTTGGAAAACACAATATTAAACTAGTTCACAAACCGAAAAATACAAAGAAATCCTCTTTTACCAAAATTAATCATCAAACATCTAAAGAAAAACATACAGTATTTTTAAAATAAAACATCAAAGTTTTGTAAAGGTACGTACGAAGGACAAACAAAATAATATCTACATAAAAGAATTTATAAGCACAAATATTATTTAAATAGTTTAAACATGCCTTGGAAGAAAACATTTTTGCGTATTTGTAAATTTAGAATATCCAACTGGAAAAAAATACGTCCGTATCAATATTAATATGTTTTTAACTATTATAATAAAATTCATCGAATAAGTATATTTATGTATAAAATCGATGTATTGCAGGTTAGAAGAAAAATTAAATAACATGAGAAAGGAGGAAAAGCACTTTATATCTTTAAATCGTGAAAAATGTTCGTTTTTTTGACATTAAATACTGATGTAAATTATGTAATAGATAAATTATACGAGGGGCGTTCAATGTATTCTCAGTATTAGCTTGATGAAAAACGCAAAAACAATTATTTATTTTATTTTTCAACCTGTAACCTCAATATATATATTATATCTCGAAATTAGCTTTCCAATACCCTGTAAAAAAACTTTTTCATCTTGTCTGAATAATGTTCATTTATTGCCGCTTTGAGCTCGTCATCATTTGAAAATCGTTTCCCACGCAGGTCTTTCTTCAAGCTAGGTAATAGGTACTAATCACTAGGAGCTAGGCCCGGGCTATAGGATGGATGCTTGACTTCTTCGTCGTTATGAAAAAGCAACACACCGACTATTAATTCCCCCCTTCTCTCTTTAGCTGCTTCCCTTGAATTACAAAAAGTGGTTGCGTAGGATGCTGTGCTTATGGTTTCACCTTCTTTCATGTACTCGGTCAGTACAAATTCTTTTGAGTCCCAAAACATTGTGGGCATGGCTTTTCCAGCAGACGCAGTGTTTTTCAAAATTCGTTTGGGGCTCTGTACCCTTCTTCTGCCACTGCATAGACTCCTGTATACTTTCAGGGTCACAGCGTTGAACTCAACTTTAGTAACAATTCAGACGAAAATACTTGATGAATCTTCACCAAAAATTGTCTGCGAGGGTGATCCCGACCCAACAAAGAAAACAAAAATTTTGGAGAGAAATATATTTATTTTTCAACATAATCTCCTTTCAGCTCTATACACTTTTCCCAGCATTGTTCAATTAATTCGATACCCTTTTTAAAATAAGAACTGTTTCCTTAAAATAGCCATTAACTGCCGACATCACTTCTTTATCGTTGGAAAAACTTTAACCGCTGAGTCATTTTGGCTATTTCAATAACGGATTTGTGAGTTGGTGCATGATCTTGATGAAACAACACCTTGTTCTTAGCCAAATGCGGCCGCTTTTGCGTGAAATGTTCGCTCAAACGTTGCAATAAGTTCGCATAAGACTCACGTTGATAGTTTTTCCTTTTTTAAGATAGTCAATGAAAATTATTCCACATGCATACCAAAAAACCGATGCCATAACCTTGCCTGCTAGTGAAACGATCTTCGCGCCTTCTTTGGAGCCGATGCTCCCTTTTGAGTCCATTGTTTTGATTTTCCTTTTGTTTCGAGCTTGAAGTGACATACTCATGTTTCATTCATGCCACCCCATCTTTTGAAATGCTTACTATGTCTGCTAGCTCGTGCACTTTCAGTCAACGATCATCCAGTCCCGTTTTGTAGATTTTCTTCACCATTTCTGGAGCCTTCACCTCATTTGGTTGACCACTGTTATGCTCGTCTTGGCAGCCCATACGGCCTTGTTTAAACTCTGCTACCCAATATTTCACTGTTGTAAACGAAGGATCAGACTCACCCGGAGTAGATTCCAGTTCAGCTTTTATATCGGTTGGGCTGAGACCTTTCCAACAAACGTATTGTATCACGTAACGATGACCAATTTTCTCCCTTTTTACGAATTCACTGAAAACGTTTATTATTGATGGCTGCCAAACAAATACTAAACAACGTGACGTCTTCAAACTTGAAACGTATGCTTTATGGATTGTGCATTTTCTAATACAGTGATATTTTTCATACAACTACCGCCATCTCTAGGTCTGGCCGGGTACTGATTGGACCAGCCTCGTATAACCGTCATCTCATACATGTGTCTCAGGTGCCGTGAACATTCGTGGCACCCATCTTGCACTGACTTTTGAGAAGCTAAAAAGATCACCAATGGATAGGTTATTCAGGTATCGTCCAGTATAAGTTTTCCAACATTTTGCATATTTTCTTTCATAGCGGCAGTAAACGAGCCACTTGAGCAAGGATCAACTTCAACATTTTCTCTGCTATTTGGTTACTTTTGAACTATAGATAACGAAGTTGCAGAATCTTTGGAAACCGCCGCCATCTCTTCGTGAATAATTTTTTGACTATTTCTTTGTTTTATAAGGAATTTAATCACAAAGTGGTGCTCGATTTTCTTCAGCATTATCGCGTTGGCACTCTAATCTTCGATGACTAAAGTTTACTAGCGAGTTAATGAACGCAACTATATGAAATTTTATATTTATACCCTCAGATAATGTCATTATGTAATGAATTAGTCAAATCACCCACATTATTAATAAATCACCCTTATTTACGCTATATTTATGCTTATTTACGTTATATAAGAAGATATCCAGATGTTCATAATGGGCTGATATTTTACATTTTGCTGGTTGATTAAGGCCTGAGCAAAATTCCCTCATCTTCTTAAACACAAATTTTGGATGTCTTTTAGTAGAATTACTAAATCTCTTTTTCCGTACTTGCTTTCATTGAAAGATGGTTTTACTAAATTCTAGTTAAACACTTGTATACGCATTTACTTAGGATCTGCTTCTGATGTACATAAAAAGTGTATATTTAAAATACTACAGATGTATTTATTTATAATCTATCAAAATGAACAAAATAATCATAAAAATTTATGCATTCGAAGATAGCGAAGTTTGCACAATGATTTTAATATTCATCAAAATAAAAAGATGCCGAAGTAAAAAAGGATTATATTCGTACAGTAACAAGGACTAGGATAAATTTTGTCTTTTGGGCGTAATTGATGAAAAAATGTATTAACAACAAACTATAGCACCTAGAAGAAGAAAACTGAATGCAAATTTGGAGCGGCATGTTGCTATGTCCCTAGTTGAGGTACGATCTTTGGCAAATTGACGTTTACCTATTCCGATTCGATTCCAAGACTTCAGTGGGATAAGTTAGTAAATCACCACTGATATGTCAACCTGAATATAACAATAAAGTGAATCGAATATTAATTTGTAACGTCTGTATTTATACAATATCGAAATAACCAGATGTATCAAATGATAACCAACTTTATGATTTGCTCTCAGCAGCATATTTATAATCTTTTATTCACGTTTTAGTTATTCCGGGAACGTCTGTACAATACGGTCCTGAAAGTCAAAGTACCGTCTGCCCTCATTGTCGTAGCCAAATAGTTACAAGAGTAGAAGCTGAAACAACTTCAAAAACCCATTTAATTGCAATATTACTATGCGTATGCTGGTAAGTACTTCGTTTTATATTAATCTGACCAATACAAGAATTATCCTTGTTTTAGTTGCTGGCTGTGCGCTTATCTACCATACTGTATGGATAGTTGTAGAAACAAGAACCACTATTGTCCTAGTTGCGGTGCATTTCTTGGATCACATACTATCTGAAAATTTTCTATATTTACGTAAAATATATGTAATGTTATTGATAAGCGTTAACAGAAGCTATTTTTTACCTTTCGATAAAAATTATTGTGTTTTGTTTTTAAGTGCAATAATTTGAAAAAAAATTACACGTACATGTGATCCACAGTTTTTGTTAGACAAAATTAAATTATAAAATATACTTGAATGTAAATGTGAAGCAAAAATAGACTTATTACAAAGTAAAGTCTGTATGTCTTAAATTGTGTCATATATTTTAACATTTATTATTGTACATTTATTATTGTTGTACATTTCTTTAATAATGTTGATAAAATGTTATTATTTATACTAAAAAAATACTTAGAATTTAATGTAATTAACAGGTGGGTTATGAAAAATTTCTAAAAATTGAGACTGTAAATGGCGATCTTAAATGCTGTATCCTAAACCTTCTGTTCATTTAGAATTTTATGAATTTATTAATTATTTTATTTATTAATTTAAATGAAGTCACAGGAATCGGTTGCCTCTATAAAAAATATTTCATCGGATTTAAAGTTAATTCTAGTTCTACTACTACTTGCATCCTGCACTCATTTCCAGATTAGATGCCTAATTTAGTAAGATGAGTAATCAAAAGCATATTTTTTAATCTTGCGTTCCCTATATACATATGTCGTCTTGTAGTGTTATTGTCGATGGAAAAGTATTATATATGGCAATTTTTATCATTTATTCCAATCTAGTCGTTTTTGTATTAATAGCGCAAGTATATAAGTGCATATATCCCATATGTTTTTATATTTAGAACATTTTATTATGATTATCACTATTGTAGTGCTTATGTTCTTAATTATTTTTTTTTGTATTTTACATAAATATATATAAATAAACCTACATTTACTAATTTTTATAAAATGTATTAATTTTTATTATGTATTATTTTATAAATTTATAATAATGAAAATATATATATATATATATATATATATATATATATATATATATAACTATATATATATAATATATATATATATATATAAGCATATATATATATATACATATATATATATATATATATATATTCATTATTATAAAAAATACATCTAGTAAAATATCGTCTTCTGAAGTTTAAAAACACTGGTATCACGAAGTCAATATCTATACTAAATAAATAATGTTTTGCACTACTAACAAGAACAAAAACTCAAAGGTTTCGAAAGTTGAAAACTGTCTGTTTGAAAATTTTATGCAGTAATCACAGGTTTATTATAGTCTATTATACGATAGTATTGTTATCTAACATTAGCTGCGGTGAAAATGAATGAAAACTTACTTTGTAATAATCAGATTTATTATTATGCTTCTAATATAACTATCATCGAAAACAAGCAATATACTTTGCGAAACTTCTTCATCATCGGAAATTATTTGTTTATTTTATAATAGCATACTATGATACAGCTTTTGGAAATCAGAATTCATACGTTTTTTTGACGCTATTTTCTCGTATTTATATAACATTTATACGGAATTTTGTTGATAATAACAGCTTCATATATAGTTTTCTAATTATAATTACTTTGCGATTGTATCCATTACCTTCTTTCTTATTCGTGTTCTGTCACTTCATATATATCAAAATAGATATATAACAAAGTGAAAACATATGTCCAAATTTTCTTTTGAATTAAAAATGTGGAATCAATACACTGTGTATGTATGATGTATTGCTTCCACATTTTTAATATAGTTAACAAAATAATTGCCAATTCATTACGTTTAGGCATATGTTCAAAGCAAGGAGATAAGGGAGACTCGATAAAAATATCTATACTGTAATACCAGCATTTTGGGTTTTTCTTAAATACTACTAAGTAACATCCGACTGCTATACAAAATTAACGTTGAATAGAATAGCGAAGATATGTACACATCTGCATAGACGTGTGTGTCAATTGTGTCATGGTTATTCTGCTCCTAGAAATAGTTATTCGCAATCTCCCCTGCAGTGCTCGCAATAAAGTTGTTTTCAAGAGGAAAAAACTTTAATTTTCGTTTATGAGGAAAAAGTTCAATATTTAAATTTTTAAATGAAAATTGTTAGAGGATTATTCTTTTAAATTTGCACAATTTTTATATTTTTGAGGTAAAGCGTTTTTTTTTGAGACTTCTAACATGCCCCTGTTAATAAATTGTTTTCACGAACATTCCGAAAATCTTACTTGAAACTGCCTAAAGGAGAATATTTTCTTTTATTCAATCTACATGTTGTACAAGCTAATTAAATACGAAAAACATGAGATAGAGATGTGTGATTAAATTACCTATTTATCTTCATGTTTGCCAGTTAGTTTTGAATATTTGAATAGTCTTATCTTTCTGTCGCCTCTATCTGTTCTTTAATTTATTTAATTAAAACTTAATCGAAATGGATTATTTACGAGAGAAAAAAAGGAAAATATCGTTTTAATTGTTGGTGAAAATTAAAAAACGCATAGGGAAGCGCCAACAATTTTTGACAAACGACATCCCAACAAATACTACTAGAATTTTGAAGAAATATAAAATTTTGAAAACAAATTCAGGCCTTACACTTTATAATCGCTTTTCGACGTATTACAGGAACAAGTTTTAGGTAATAGATAATAGTTTAGCTTTTGAACTGAAGCACAAATAATAGAAAATCGATCATTTATTAGGCATATACTTTTTAGCGGCGAAAAAATATTATGTAAACTAATGCCTCAATTTTTAATAATTAAGTGAACTATACTAATCACATGAATCATTTTTGCTTAAAAAAGCTTAAATCTTTGATATGTACTTACATTTAGTCCAAAATTACTTTTTTAATGTAATATAAAATACTTCCACTTGATCTGCATTGAAATATGCATTGTCAGCAACATAGCCCTCCAGTATACAATACAGCCAAAGTATGTAGGTTTTTTGATTATTTCTCAAGGCATTTTCCAATAATCTTCTGATCCATCTATAAGAAGTTTTTTGGAAAATTCCTAACCTTTGCGTTTTTCAGATCAAACCACCTACTTATGAGGATACGTTAAAAAAAAGGTCAACAAATACAGCGGAACATTGACCATTTGCAAAATATAGTTAGAGAATGTATTGTATTATGTGGAGGCATGTTTCAGTAGAGATTGATGCACAAACTAACAAATCATACTTACACTTAAAGACACTTAAAGACAATGAAAGCAAATTAAAACTTAATTTTTTATGTTGTTATTTATAACATATTGAAAATGTTTAATTTAACTATATATTGTACATATAAAAGAGATCTGTTTTGAACGTTTTATAGCAAAATTTCGTATTGAGTCGAAAATATTTTAATCAACTTTTCCTAGTACGATATTTCTCATGGGTAGTAAAAATACATTTTCCAACATTTGCAAAATGTGAAATTTGACGGATAAAAGTTAAAAATTTTGTGTCACCCATTTAAAACGATATTCAACCATTTCTGATCGTCAGTGTTTGATTTATATTGTTCTGTACATTTTCTTTCGAATAATTGCAACGCTATTTAGTCTTTGATTAGAGTACTCAAAAAATTTTTACTTTTTAAACAAGAAACGAAAATTTTATCAATTCTCTGAACTAAATTACTCTTCAGAGCAAAACTATACAGAAAGAACTTTTTTAAAATAGTGTTTCTTGGTGGTGCCATCTACTAAAAAAAATGCGCCGGAGAGGTATATCTTTCATCGGTGTTATGCCAAAACATCATGACATTTGCATTATTACAAGCAGAAAAATTGCACATAAAGTAACAGTGTGTATTTGGCATTGGTCGATAAATGAATTTTGAACAAAGAGCAAATATCAGATTCTGTTTTAAAGTCGGTAAATCGTTTACTGAAACTTTTAATTTGATGAAACAAGTGTATGCTGATGCGTGTTTATCACATACGAGTGTGTATGAGTGATATAAACGATTTAAAGACGACCGTACGGACATAAATGACGACAAACATCCTGGTACAAAAAATCTGTGGTTAAGGAAAGTAACCTCGAACTTGTGCGTGCATTTATCAGAAATGACAAGAAATCCTCATTGCGATACATGAGAATGGAATTATATACAAGGGTAGTTTGACAAGTAGTGAGAATGTAAAAGAAAAACGAATTTTTTAAATACAAAATAATTTTTATTTTTCAATATATTCTCCTAAAAGAGCAATACATTTATTTCAACGGTGCTCCAATGCCCTTATGCATCTCTAAAATGCGATTCCCGAAGGCCTGCTAAATACTCATTTACGAAGATGATAATCGTCGTTAGACGAACATTTCTGTCCATCGTTAGGGATTTACAAATTGCTTTAAAAATGCAAATATGTTCGTATAAAAATTGATTTACAAGATAAGGTAATATATGGTTTATGTGATAATTCAAATCAGCAATGAGCGATATTTCAAAGGAACTCGTTGACAATATGCCGAAAACAGATGTACGAGGATAGTTTGGCAAGTAGTGAGAATGGAAATGAAAAATGAATTTTTTAAATACAAAATAATTTTTATTTTTCAATATATTCTCCTAAAAGAGCAATACATTTATTCCAACGGTGCTCCAATGCCCTTATGCCATCTCTAAAATGCGATTCCGGAAGGCTTGCAAAATACTCATTTACTAAGATGATAAGCTTGTCGCTAGACGAAAATTTCTTTCCACCTAGTGCCGTTTTCAATTTTGGAAAAAGGCGGAAGTCGGAAGGGGCTAGATCCGGCGAATAAGGCGCATGCGGTACTAATTGGAAATGCAACTCGTGGATTTTGGACATCGCAACTATGCTAGTATGCGAGAGAGCGTTGTCTTGGTGAAACAGAATCCTTGTCTTTGCCATTCCTGGCCGTTTAGCACGAATCTCAACATTTAATTTTTGTAGAAGTTCTGCATAATATTGTCCGTTTATTGTGGCACCTTGCTGAAGGTAATCAATGTACAAAATACCCTTTGAATCCCAAAAAATTGATGCCATCACCTTTTTTGCCGATAAAGTGGTTTTCGCTTTCCTTGGAGGTGCAACAATGGTTAGAACGTGGTTACGTTCTAGCCATTGTTTCGACTGTTGTTTAGTTTCGGGTGTACTGTAGTGTACCCAAGTTATTCGCAAGTAACAAATCGCCTACAAAAATCAACCGGATTCCGCTTATAAAGATCCAAACACTCATTGGAAATGCGTAAACGAGTGAACTTTTGATCAGTCGTAAGCAATCGCGGCACCCATCTTGCCGAAAGCTTGAAAAGGCCCAATTCTTTCCTTAAAATGTGGTGTACGCGTTCTGTTGAAATGTTTACCATGTCTGCTATCTCTCTCACTTTGAGTCGTCGATCTTGCGTAATAATATTATGGATTTTTATAATAATTTCCTTAGACATCACGATTTTGGGTACTCCAGAGCGCGCTTCATCAACAAAGCTTGTTCTACCACGTTTACATTCATTTGCCCATCTTACTTATTGTGGCGGATGATGGAGCAGATTCACCTAATGTTTCCCGTAACTCATCTTTTATTTCCAACGTACCCTTAATTACGAAGTATTTAATCACCGCACGATACTCTGTTTTTTCCATTTTAACAAAACGACGTGTTGCTTCTCTTTCAATCAGCTGTCAAAAATAAACTAATCAACCGATTTATCTAAATATCGAAATGTAAACATATAAATAGGCAACCTAAATTGCAGTGCATTTGTTTTACCAATTAGAGGGCCACCTATGTGTCATTCTCATTACTTGTCAAACTATCGTCGTATTTCCAGAGATTCAACTCATCGCTTTTTGACACAGAAATTTTGACTGAGAACGTTTTGTGCAAGATTTGTACCACAGAAGCTAACTGAATTCAACATTGTACAGACTTGATTAAAAACTCAAAAAAGTGACCAGCGATGAGACGTGGTATTTTTAATAAGCTCCAGAGACGAAGCTCTGAACGGAAGCATCCAAACGAAGAAATACCGAAAAAAAGTCGCTTGGAGAACTCAAAAATGAAAACAATGTTCATTTGTTTTTATGATTCAAAAGTTAAAGTGCACAAAAAGTTTGTACTAACTAGTCAAACAGTCAATGCTGTATATTATCGTGGTGTTATGAAGCGCCTTTTGGCGCGTATTCGTCGTGTGCGCCCTCATTATCGTAAAAATGGTAGCTGGCGTTTGTTACATGATAATCCACCATCTCATCACTCGACGTTTATCATTGATTTCCTAACTACAAATGGTATTTTAACTATCAACCATTCACCGAATTTGGCCCGCTGTACTTTCTATCTATTTTCCGAACTACATTTGCCGATGAAATGACAGCGTTATGCCGACGTCGAACCCATTAAAAAGGCATCAACAGCGATCTGGAAAGACATCTCAAAATATGAACTTAAAAATTCATTCGACATATTAATTGATCGTGCAAAAAGTTGTAATGAAGCCGAAGGCGACTACTTTGAATAAAATAAATTAATTTCACCAAAATATTAAGCTTCTCTTTTTATTTTAAAAAGGCTCCGTTTTCTCTGGGACAGATTGTATATATTACTATGAAACACGCTTTAAATATTTTTTCTAGGAGTTTTATCAAATTTCATTAAAGTTTAAGTGAATAAAGGAATTACTAAATCTACTACATCGATTCTATTATAACATATAATCAAAACAAGATACGTAAAGAATTTGTTCATATAGCAAAAATATTTATTTATGTTATGCCAACGATAAAATGAAAACAATACCAAAAATAAAATAAAATATGATGATTGGTAGATTTACTAAATTAGACAAAATTATATCTAATTCAGATATAATTTCGTTTATTCTTATCAATAATTCAAATTAATCTTCGCCAACATCTTTCACTCGTAGCCTGTTATTCACGGCAAATGTTCTTACCTAATTTCTCTGCGAGTCGAAACCATTTCATTTCTCATTAGATATTCGTTCCGTAATATAGTTTGTATCCGGTCTTTTACAATAAATTGTTACAACAGATCATCATTCTTTATGAAAACAATAAAATAGAATAAATTCAAAATTTATTGATTAATTAGGCGCACTATATGAAGATTTAATTTGTGAATCCCTTAGGAGAAGGCGCGCTGATATTAAAGGGGGGCGCGAGGATATCGAAAAAGTAAGAAAAATATTTTTTTTTGAAAATTGTTTAATTTACTAAAACGAAAACAATAACATACATACATTCTGAAATAAATTACAAACAAGTTTGATAATTTTCAGTAACTCTCTTGGGCTTGCCTTACAGACCAAACTTTTTCGAAAGAAGGTTCAATATGTGAAATTGACCCTCAGTTATTTTTCTATATTTAGCTGAGAATATATTTTATCTTAAATAGAAGCGGCCACCGTAGAAATTCCATTTCGCAAGGGGTAGCGTGTTGAAAGTGGTAATAGTATAGGAAATACTCTTGTTTCCAGTACAGAAAATTCAACATCCACCTCTACCCAAGCAGTGATTTATTAGTAAAACATCTTTTGACTTTGCCACTTGCCATTACGTCCATGAAGATAGTAAAGCTTTCACAATAGACTTTAATTTGAATTTTCATCAAATTGAATTTCAGATACGATGGACGTATAAACAGAAAGCGATAGAGAAACGCTGATTCTGATGTTATCAATACAGATCTAACCAAATATCAATAGATTTACCCTTTCATGGTAATGTAATTAAAGCAGTATCGTAGTGTGGCCTTAGCGTCCAAACACATTTAACTAGAAACTAATTATAATTACAGTACAATTTCAATAGAAAAATTACTGCATGAGAGGGGCCAAGGAGACGCGATGAGAATTTATTGAAAATTGGGTCGGAAATACTTAAAAAAACTTTTATTATAATTAATTTAATAAATATAATTAATTCAATATCAATTTCATTTCCTCTAAATTTATTGAAATTTTTTATGTGATAAGATTATATCATGTATAGATACATTATTTCATTCTTTATTTTGGTCTATGTACATATATCGTAATTTTGCTTATCTAGAAATATTTCTATCGATTCCGTATATCCCATCCAATATTTTTCGATCCATTGATTATTCATAGTACACTGTTATAATGATTGCTAATTTTATCCACTTTTAATGTTTCACACTTAATAAGCCACTAACACAGCTAAGTCGTACAAATCGGAACCGTTACGTACAACGCATTAAAATAACTAAATTCATTAATACGAAACTACATGATTGACTTTTATTTTAATAGGTACACATAACCAAAAATATTCTTTTATATGCATAAAATATACCAAGATTATTGTTTTAAGAACAAATTTTCCCAGAACACGCAGTTTTCAAGTTAATGCTGTTAAGTCGGGCGGCTCGCCATAGTCGTCAGCATCGTGGTAAATAGTAGGCAACAGATTATACGTAATATTGTATTTCAGTGTACTGTAGTAAATAACTGCTTAACTAGACTAAATGACTAGTACAATGTATCGATAGCGTAAATTCTTGTTTTTTTCTAGTCGTCGAAGTTCTTGAAGATCAAATAAAGCAATAAACCATGCGGATGTGGATAACATATAGGATTCATTTATTAATCGTAACGAACATGGTTCATTTTCGAAAGACCGATAACGGGTGATAGAATGTGGGTTATTTATAACAATATCAATAATCAACAAATGAAGTAGGCAATAGCAACCGGTATAAATAACATTGAAAAAAAGCATGGTTATCTCTTTGCTGGGGCTATAATAGAGTTGTGTTTTGAAATTTAATCACATTTGCAATAAAATCATCAATTTAAATGTAGTCTTAATGATTAAATAAATTAGACAATGCAATTCAAGAAAAACGACCATAATCGACACAAATAATTGACATAAAATATAGCTTCCGCTATAACAATACAAAGCTGAACACATTTTTTAGTCGTTCCATAAAAATTATTGGAGTTTAGTTATAATATGCCGCCACATCCTTTATGTAGTCCTGAACCGCACCATTAGATTATCATTTATTTAATAGATTGTTATGTTTCTTAAACGGTAAAAACTTAATTAATGATTGTGATGCTAAATCGCACTTGGTTGATGTTCTTTGAGTATAAAAATCATAAATTTTGTAAACGTTAACTATAATGCTACCTGGAGAATCGAAAAAGTCATTCGATTCATAGGAAAATTATTATTTATTTTCTTTAAAAAATTCGCAATTACTCCTAAACCGAACTATCAACATTTAATATAATAAATTAAATAATTAACAATTCTATACATATATTTATAATAAAAGTAGTGGCAGTTAATATAAAATCTTCAAATGTTTCTAGAAGCTAGTTACAAACTTTTTAATCAAAATAACGAATACGCAGACGTGCCTTAAAATGTTTATTCATGAAATTGTTGCTGGAACGTCGCGTGCTTCAATAAAGTCCTTCAATAATTCATCTCTGTGATTATTAGTGAAGATATGCAATTTTGAGTGTCGTTTGAAATGGAGACATATCACCACCTGAGATAGAAGCTTAACTGCAAAGTGGAAGAACATAACGAAGTATTGCTGAATTGGAATTACGTTTTTGGAACCTGGACATTCTCGCCGAATGCAAGAACAAGATCAGCCAACATCAATAACGTGAAGAGAGGACCAATAGCTGATGCACTTGGCACGTAGAAATCACGCGTTTAATGCAATCCTGAGTCGAAGTAAGTTTGATGTTGCCACTGGAAAACCACTATTAACGCAAACAATAAGAAATTGTTTCCATACGTCTGGCCTGTATCCACAAAGACATGGGCCAGATAATAGTTTGGCTCTTACTGCAAAACTTAGAAGAGCTCCAAGAATGTGGTTAAATGAGCACATTAATTGTCAGAGAAATATCTCAATATATCAAACATTTCTAGATGTTCATGGAGAACACATTGTTAATCTTTATTTTTTATAAAAACTATTTCAAAAAAACTCCTCTAAAATTGAATACTTCTGTATTTTTCTGAAAATGCAACATTTTATACTATGCTGAAGAACGTAAGATAATTATTCAATATAATAATATGTGTAATTAAAAATAGCATGCATATTTTTCTGATTTGTAACCTTTTATGTCCAGAAAAATTTTATCAGTATTTTAATCTACATATATCAAATATATTTAGAATGTTTATGAATACAACAGAGATATGAATATTTGTATGACATACGACCATATAAATATATACATACATGTATACATATATATGGACGATAATCTATTCTGCTTAACTACAATAGTACAAATACCCTTATCTAATCGTTATCTAACTTTCGCCACGATATATATCCTTTTGTTTTCTGAAATTTTATAAAGTATTCATTTAGCTAGGATACGTATTGTTCATCATTTGAATATAAAATGGATAAATCTACAAATCCACCACCATACACTGAACATTCGTATCCACCACCTCCCGCTCATCCTATGGTGCTTGGAGGAATACCATCGTCATCGACAACAGGTAAAACATTTATTTATGGTTATTATTCGTTGTAATTTTTACGATATCTTTTGAGTTTTGCCCATATTTATAAATGTATAGAATAGTTTTAAGGCATTTACTATTATAGCATACTTCTTGTCAAAATTTGTGTTGATGATAATCACGCGATGTTTTTAGAGATGTATTTGTGTATTATCTCTTTATCAATCATATAGATAAATTACGTACTTTATAAATTGTTTAGAACTTTTCAATGTGTTGCTTTAACACTTCCAAAAATATTAAAATAATGTTTTACATTTGAATTCTAGTAAAAGAATGTAATAATTTGGAACGTCTAATATAAAAAATATTTTTATTTATTTTCATATATATTTTCAACAAACTATTAAACTAAAGTGGCTATTTAGTAAATCAAAGAAGTTTAGTTTCGTACGATATGTATCTTTATCTAAAGTTGTAGGCACTATCAAATATTTGATCAATAACTTACTACAAAATTTCAAATAGGTGTCACTTGATCAATTTTTAGCAAACATAAGGTTGTTATACATTTATAAATTTATGTAAAGTTTCGAAATATATTTCGCTATTTAGAAAGGAAAAGAAACATTTCATTAGTTGTTACTTGTAAATACAAAAAATAAAACTATTATTGTCAAATTTTATTATTTTACGAATACTTCTACAGTTGATACTGATTTTTTTCAATTCTTGGTTTTTATTTTTCAGTTTATGTATTTACTCGATGTATAGATTCATACATTAACTAATCAAGAATATATTTTCCTCCGTTTGTTTGTGGCAAAATGACCCTCTTTAAATCGAGATTTCCGTGCTGTACTTTCCACAATTTTACTTTCTCCATAAATGGCTCCGATTCATGAACTGTTGAGTTCGAGTTGAATACGCTAGATATTGTCATTTATTTCCTATTCGACATTCCATTAAAATAATCTTTGCACAAGTTCACAAATTCATACGACAGTAAACAACTTTCACCACTCGTATAGGACATCTTCAGGGCTCAACTACTGCTACTGTTGAACCCTGAAGATGTCCCATACGAGTGGGTACGAAACGGCGGCAGTTATACCAGTGACGCGGTTCCAGCCCGGAAGCCCAGATGAAGATAGTATGGACCACGACCGCGGAAGTCTACATACCAGATATGCTTTAACAATTTTTCCTGGTAACGACAATTTGATAATTTTTCTTCAAGTTTGCTTCTCATGTGACAACATAGAGTACATACTTGAGTAACAACTGTAAGCGATTGGTTCTAGTACATACAAGTTTCAATTCCGAGAAAATTTCTGTCACTTATTGTCTGTGTAAATACTGATAACTGTGATTTAACAAATACGTCTGTATTTGATCCATTGCAAAAACATTTCAAATTTGTAAATGAGTTATATTTATATTCGAAGTAAATGTTCATGTTTCTGTAGATTTTATGGCGAATATTTATATTTACTTACAAATATTATCATTGTCCATCCTCATTCTTGTTCCATATTTTTGCCGCCGATATTCTCGTACAAAACTATTTTTCAAATCCAAATTGTAATTTTTTTAAGTATTGCTTAACGCTTTGATATTAAACAATCTGTGGATCTAGATTATTAATTGCGATAGACGACTATAAATACAAACTAGTCCAAAGATTACTTTTTTCAAAGTACAATAGATATTACTAGAGCTGACACTGGGAGTGTTCGGTCAGGGGCGTGTGGTTCGAAGAATTGCAAGGGGTGTGGTAGGTAGTAAATGTAAGTAAATACTCTTTCTAAACAGCGTTTTCAATATTCAGATGCACGAGTTGGATAAACTCTGTTAAATATTTGCAGCATCAGGTATGTATGTATTAATAATTTCTTCATATAACCAAGTTTGGCGTGAGAGATAAGTGTTCTTATATGCAGAAGATGACCTTTTGATAACTAATGATGAAATATTTGCATAAGTAAGATAGCCTTTATCAATACTTAACGAATCTGTAGACATACTATCACCAAAGAATGGGTTGAATCTAATAAAATCTAAATATTTCTTTAACACAATATCTACTTTAACAATAACATTAATATTATATTAATGTTATTGTTACATAGCTGCAGATCCGTTAAATATTAGCAAAGATTACTTTAGTAATTAATCATTAGACGTCGCACTGTTATTTTCTGCATGTAATAACATTTGTTCATTACAATGCACATTACTACATGAAAAACTATTGAAACGTACCTGATGCTGCGAATATTTAACCGATCTTTCCACTTTCTATTTTTGCAAACTGAAAATGCTGTTGAAGAGGTAAATGTTTTTTACATTTATTATCTCTAGCACTCGAAGTACACACGTCTAAATATTACGGTATTGATGGACCTCGCCCGAGTATATATCTGCCTAATAGGCTGCTTTTTTACATCGACTTATACTAAGGTTATCCTAAAGTAAAATGAATCGCGACATTGTATTGTGTAGAGGGTGATACAATATTTATACAACATTGTGAAACCTTTCAATGAAAAATAAACATTTTTTCTTATAATCGCGCAACTTTACATTATCTTTTATAAACTTCTTTGGAAAATACCATCTTTTCGGACTCAATATACAACCTCATACATATGAAAAAAATTACATACTAAGGAGAAATAGAGAATAGATTTGTAATCGGTAACTGAAAAGTAACCCATTCTATCCTAAATTATATATGTATGATGCTTTTTCCTTGTAGACCAGTGAGATTGATTTACCAAGCATAACTCTGTATCATGTAATATACAAAAAACAATTTTGATAAATTTTAAAGTTAATAAGCTCTTATATTTACTAATCGTTAAATGCCTCGGGTCTTTTAGTTGGAGGTCAAATATATTCCGCTAGTTTTGCCATCATATAATTAATTACACCATCCTATACTAGAAGAAATTATAAATTCAGAAAGATTGAGTTACTTTACATAGTACGTATTAGCAATGTTTTAATTAATCGTTGGAAATTAATTTTAACAAAATTCGTTCACTACAGTTATGTTTTCATTTAAGAACATTAAAACTATATTTCCTAACTGAACCATAAAAGGAGATTTTAATCTATATTTCGTCCATGTGCGCATTAATAAAATATTGTATATTTATGGTATCTTTTCCACGAACACTTACGTGCTTATTTGTTTGTAATTTGAATACATTCATTTCAAAATGATAAGATTAAATACAAACTCAAATTCTCATATTCGTTTGATAGAACTGGTTAATATCAAACAAATTATTAAATACTCATAGGATAGAAGGAAAATAGATATACGTTTACCTATCTTTAATCGTTATAAATTGTTATGTACAAATTAAATTAAACAATAAACGGCATTATCAGTTATTGAAGTATGTTATCTATTCGTTATATTTAGGGTCAAGTGTTATTGTGGAAATTAATGCCTTCCATATTTGATAAAAACATATCCATTTAAATTGATAAGGTTTTTAAGTTAAAATGAATTTCCAGTTTTTATACTCGCTAAACGATAAACAAACTGATACGTGCTATGTGTACACAACCACGTAATTACCCTTGGAATATTTAAATTTCAAACTTCCGGAAGATGTTGCTTGTTAAATGACCAAACAGGAAATGTTTTTTTTTTCTAAAAATTGCAAAAAAATACTTGTATTTTCACGATTATTCATCCATAACCAATTACGTACAGACAGATAATCTTTTTTCGATGTTTAGTACAGTCTCGGAAAGTAATACTAGGAAGATGATCAAATGGGGAAAGGTTTATGGTTTTATGGGGACATCTCAAAACGCTGTTTATTTCTTTTTACCATAGTTAACTACATATTTTGAAAAAAAATAATTCGGTTAAGTTAAACGTTTTTAATCTTGTAAATAATTATAATCTTAGAGAGTCCAGTCAAGTTGTTAATGTGTGCTGTATTAGAGTTATAACATAAACTTGTGTTTCTTTAATGAGAATCATAGTTAACTATAGCCTCATAAAAGATGATGTAAACCTTAATATAGTTGTTTTAAAAAGTAGGAACCAGAAATTTACTTTGTCTTAGAAGTAAACTTAAATAAATGAACAAAAGAACACAGCAAAACAAAATACTAAAAAATAAAAGATATTTATAACGATGTTCGAAAAATTCTTCATTATTGATATACAAAGTACACGTTTTAAGAACAAAATACGTAGCTTTTCTAACAGAGGGCTATCCATTCTTTCAAAAGATTCATTTACTAGTTTGGATAAGATCCTCGTCTTCAACGTACTCTGTTTCTAGTACGCCCCGTAAATATAAATTTAGACAGATCGGAGGGTCGGGGTGACTATACAACGGGTATATTTATTCCTATCCATAAGTTTGGAAAGTTTTCATATAAATATATAATCCGAGCAAAAGTGATGGTGTTGGTCACCAAATAATATTCCATTAAAAATATACGGACCGAGAATTCTGTGTATGCAATTTTCGGTTGCTTATATCTGTTGAACATACCACAATGCGTTTCATCCGTCCATGAAATTTTAAATTTAAACTGTTGTTCAAGTCTACATATGCAAATATACTTAAACCAAGTACGAAAAACAACTTGCATATCATAATACCCAATGATAATTAATAGGCACGATATTTATGTTTTTGATATCCTCTTATCGCTATTTGTCAGGTTGAAGATAATGGATTTTCCCTTATAAAGGCTGTTTCAAATTGCACGGTTTTTTTTTAGAATAAACAAAATATAGATGGTGCACTGAATTTGTCTGGGTATGTGGGCATTTAAAAAGTGTGATGTATGACATTTATAAAAATGGCTTCCTACACGGTACAACAACGCGCTCAAATTGTTGAATTATTTTATGAAAATCAGCGTTCTGTGAAAAGAGTTTTTAGAAAAATACGTGAATTTTATGGTTTACATAATCGTCCGTCTGAAAGCACTATTGGTCGAATTATAAAAAAATTTCAAGAGACCGGTTCCGTGGAAATTCAAAAAAGTGAAAAATACAGTCGTAGTGGTCGTTCACAAGAAAATGTTGGTTTGGTTCGTGAAAGTGTTGCTGAATATTCTGAAATGCCCATTAGACGACGTTCACAACAACTTGGACTTAGTGGATCAACAACATGGCGTATTTTACACAAGGATTTAGCTCTGAAGGCATATAAGGTTCAAATAACACAGGAACTGAAACCATTAGATCACTTAAAACGTTGTTCATTTGTCAATTTCATCATTTCATCAATGAAAAACCAGCTGATTTTTCTCAAAAAATAATGTTTTCCGATGAGGCACATTTTGAACTTGGTGGCTATGTAAATAAACAAAATTGACGTATCTGGGATGAGTAAAATCCACGAATTATTCATGAGAAACCCATGCATCCTAAACGAGTTACTGTTTGGTGTGCACTATGGTCAGGTAGTGTAATTTGACCTTACTTCTTTGAAAATGCTGCTGGTAAAGCTGTAACTGTCAATGGTGATCGATATCGTCGAATTTTTGTGGCCTGAATTAACAAATATTGATCTAGAGGATATGTTGTTTCAACAGGATGGCACAACACCTCACTTTGCACTAGAACCAATTGATTTATTGAGAGAAAAATTTCCTGGACGTGTAATCTTAAGAAACGGTGATGTTGATTTTCCACCAAGATCATATGATTTGACACCGTTAGTCTATTTTCTTTGAGGTTATGTGAAAAGTCAGGTTTATAAAAACAATCCACAATAAATTCTTGGTTTGAAAGATGAAATTATTCGTGTCATTGGTGAGATAGAGCCTCAATTATATCAAAATGTCATTGAAAATTTTAACAAAAGAGTGGACGTGTGTGGAGCTGCAAGAGATACTTCAATTACCAATAAAATGTTTTTGAAAGTGAAAGCAAATTATGTGTTTTATTTATTCTTTAAAAGAAACGCGAAATTTGAAATACCCTTTATATACAAAAGATTTATCTCGACAACTTCGTTAACCTATTTTGTTTCAATCTTTACAGAATGAACCATATTCTCCTAGATTTTTATAAAGGCATTTAATATAGGTAGAGAAAGATGACCCCGATCAAAATAACGTTATATACGTTTTTCGTCTTGCATTGCATTTTGATACACCGAATGTAATATTCAACCATATCGCATTTTTCTTCATTTGTGAAATTCCTTTATTGATCTATACAAGTCAGGATAAATAAAAATTTAATGCAGACTACCACGAGCTAAATATACATACATACGTCAAACCACACAATTTTCACGTATTGATAATTTTTTATTATCAAGACTAACTATGTAAATTCCTATGTTAAAACAGAAAAATGCTCCTAGGTCTTTTAATTTTTAAAATAACCACATTAGATACATATCGTTTGAAAAGTTGTGAAAAGATATTTTTATAGGATCATAACCAACTATAACTGCCATTAAATAAATATACATATATAAATTTATGTCACAACTGCCTACTTAAACAAGTCCCGATATTTTTGACCAATGCATATATATAACATAAAACAAATCAAAGAATAGTTACTGACTCTTAAACTTAATTTTACTTTAGTTACAGCTGTAGTTGTAGGACAAGCTATACAATTCGGACCTTCTAGCCAGAACGCAATTTGTCCACATTGCCATAGTCAGGTGCTGACAAGAGTAGAAGCAGAAACATCTGGAAAAACCCATTTATATGCTCTTATATTATGTCTCTTAGGGTAAGCAATAATTGATGAGAAAACACTTCAAACTAAAAAAAATTAATTTTTGTTTTATGTTTTAGGTGTTGGCCATGTGTATGCATACCCTATTGTATGGACAGCTGCAGAAATACAAACCATTATTGTCCTAGTTGTGGTTCTTATCTCGGCTCATATTCGAGTTAAACGGAAATCTGGGTTTCTTAAAAAATAATTTATAAAATATTTTATTATTAATACCAAAGAGTTTATGTTGTACGATCACAACATGTATCGCAGTGAATCCAAATTTTGCCAGAAAGTTTCTTGGTATTGAGTATGTATATTATGTATTAGGATTGGAGAAGAATCTAGTCCAATTTATCTGAATTTTAAAGGGAACTTTTCGTGACATCTATAGTTTTCAAAGCAAAACTCGTAGATTAGTGAATAGATTGTTACTTAGAATATATAAATAAACTATTTAAGTAAAGTGTTTCATGATTTTTTAAACGCAATCAAAAAAATTATCCGTTTAATATATTATTTCAATTATATATTCGAGCAAATTAATTGGAATTTCGCCACGTATTTACAGTATGGAGTAATTTTTTATTTACCTTAAGAGTAATCTGCTTATATTTCCTATAATCTTTAAAAGTGTTTTAATATCACTTCTAAAACATTTAATTCAACTGAAGTAAAGCAATAGCTTAGTAATATCCGAAACTGCTACTAGACTAAAATCAAATTAGAATTTTTTATTTATTTCGAGGAGTAGCTAAGTCCAGTATAAGACGACTAGTGGCAGTTCCAGAAAAATTTAGCCGTTCTGAGTTAAATTTAATACTTTAGTACTAAATGGGACTTAATAAAATGGGGTCGTTTACTCAGGTGGTCGTTTTGCTGAATATAATATTTGAAATTTAATCTTGTATTGTATTGATTCATATAATTATTATATCAAAAATTGTAAATATTTTATACACGAAAATGAATATAGTTATAAAGCGTTATAAGAGGTAAAATGTCTCATATCACCATTATAACGAATTAATTTTCTGTTGAACTGAAAGAAAAGTCCTTGCTAGTCGATAACGTACCAGAAGGTGTATTACCACGATCTAGCCTATTATATATAATATAAATGTTTCCGTAATAATTTAGTTATATATAAGTTTATGCCGATATATATTTTTGTATATATGTAATGAAATATAAACAATAAAATCGAATGTATAAGTTGTTTCTTTCTTAATACTGATGACTTATTGGAAATGCTTATAAAATTATAATCTTATTAACTGAGTAACAACATAATGCCTCGTAAGTTAAACAACAAATTATTGATTGGTATTACAAACTTTTCCCTTTTAGTTTAATCGTTATGCGTTTTAAGTTAAACGAAATTCTAGAAATAAATTTCAGTTTAAATATAAATGAATTCTGAAAATGTATATAAAAATATATACGAGATATAGCAATTAAATAAGGAGACTGCGTTCCTTCCATCGCGCAGCCACATCGAGCGAGGTTATAATTGGAATGTCATTGACCGTAATACTTCCCAAGCAACAACTCATACTTTCGTCTGCTTTAGTTTACTTTCGAGCTTTTGTTGTAGAGAACACTGATATGTAGTAGTGCCGTGATAATGGTCGACATAAAAATCGAGCACCGAATTAACTTAAATTCCTTGTCGAATTAAAAAAATCGTCAACACAATGTTTACAAATGTTAAAGGAGGTATTTGATAATAATGTTATGTCACGCGCGAAAGTTTTTGAATGCCACAAACAGTTTTCTGAAGGTCGGGAAGAGGTCGAAGATGACGAACGTCCTGGTTAAGCTGTGACTGCAAGGGAACATTCAGAAAATTAACAAAATTGTACGGAAAGACCGACGTCTGAGCATTCGAATAATTGCCGATATGGTAAACATTTGTGCAAAAATGGTGCTTATCTTTGAAGCAGTTTTTAGCGAACAAAGGCATTGCCGTGCGTAATCATCCTCTGTAGTTGCCAGATCTTGCACCATGTGACTTATATATGTATCCAAAAGTGAAAAGTGTGTTCAAGAGAGCACGTTTCAGGTCTGTTGAACACGTAAAAGCAAAATCGGCAGAGTTCTTCAAGAGGCTCACAACTGACAAACTACAGCATTATTTTGAACAACGGAAGCGTGAGTATAAATATGGGAAGAGAGTAGGAGAGAGTATATTGAAGGGGATAGAAGTTAAATATAAGTTTATTTGCAGTAAATAACATTTCTCACAGCGATCTCTTTATTTAATTGCCACACCTCGCATATCAGGAGCAGTGTATTGGGGCTATCGGTTTATTGTTAATAACTAAACATATATTTATACTGTCAAAACTGCATGAGGAGTAGTTTGTCCACCAGTTTTTTGGGCGTGAAAAACTTTTTCATTTCTAGAAATTTTTTTAGTGTTCCACTGTATTGAATAAAATAAGAATAAGATTACTCTGCTTGTCATGGTAGTCACGACAAAGCAGACGACGTAACATTTAAATTATCAATCTGGAATAAACTGAAATAAATTGTACTTAACTGATTAAAATCTGTTTTGCAATTAATTGAATGCCGTTCCTTCTTTAAATGAATCATTTCTAAAACTAATCTGGTCTTATATTTGGTTTCCTCCTCTAAAATCTCAATATTTTCATAATCAAATTCATCATTAAAGTTCTTGATATAAACAGCTAATGCACAAGTGCCCTTAGTCATCTTGCAATTATTTCTATGTCAAGTAACTGCTTATTTTAATAAATGCGATATCTGACTTACATAGACATCTTCATAATCGTTACAAAGTGTATGTATGATACTGTTTTGATTTAATAATTGTGTTTTGCCTTTGTGTATGGTTTTTGTTGAAAAAGATTTGTACTTGGCCATTACAATGGTAGAATATGATTTGTGTTTTATCAATTGTTCTGTGAAATCCTTAATATTTGCCATTCTTTCGTAAGTTTTTAATGTTGTTACTAGCACCTTCAACCGGACCACCAAGCATAAAGGAAATATAAATTAATTTATTTAATATATTATATATTCAGGATTTTTATTTTGAAATATATTAAAAAATTGGTTCAAATTATTTGAAATTGTTATTTAAGAAGAAATTATTGCTTATACGCGTAATTCTATTTTTCACTACCATTACAAAATTGCTTTAAAATGATATATCACATGATTTACTTATTTTAATATAATGGTCGTGAAATAAAGCAAATGAATTAATAAGGTATGTATTAATTATAATTACCAGTCAGTTAGATAGTTATCACGAAAAAAATGTGTATTATTCTCTGTAATGGAATTAAATGCTTGAATTTCTAATCATAATTAGAAATTAGATGAAATATAATTGGATTAAAGAAGTGGAAGGAGGCACCTTCGATTCATGACAGACCAATAACTAAACAATGGGAATTTTTCATTCGACTATTTATAACCCACAAACGTGGACTTTTGATAATTTTTAAAGTGTTTATTAAAACGATTCTTATTTAAATTAAAAGACAATTGAAAAAACATGATAAAAAATTATTATATGTAGAATGTTGGCCGCTAGCGTCGATGTGTCTGAAAAAAGTATTTGATTGTGCGACATATTGTTCATCCATAATATTAAGTTCTGTAAACCTTGTAGAAAAATTCACCAAACTATGATCAAAAACTATGTCAAATAAACACGTTTTTATTGAATATATGTATATATACATATATATGTATGCTAGAGCGTTGTCTTGTCGGAAAATTTGTTCCGTAATTTCATCATAGTGTAACTAGTTAAGTTTTAATAACTTATTTCAACGGATGTCTTTCAGCATTTATTGATTGTTTCGTTTAAAAAGGAATGGGTCCAATGATTCACCTTTGCAACACTCCTAGACAAAGACATACGAAGTACCAAAAACGTCGTGATTAGTCAAGTTATTCGAAAACCATTGCTAATACTTCCTCTATGATAATCGAAGAGGCTGGTTTTGTGTATAGTTTATGTTTTACATGAATATAAGCCAAGATCTTTATAAAAAATGAGATGCATATTCTAAGTCATAATTGAATGTTTAAAGACAGTTTCACAATATATTTAATAATGGCTTCTTCTACTTTATGTTGAACATCTACAATGAAATCTGCTGTTCTTTTAGAAACCATTGCCACTATTACACAAAATTTCTCAACCCCAAAATGAATCTGTGCTATCTGTTCATACGTTCTCTCTGTGTGTGGGTGTATATCTCTCAAACGTGATTGCGAAATCAAAAAATTGTTTACAAAAATCCTGCATACAATGGTAACTTGAATACAAACAATAACTATTTTCTAATCTCTCAGTTCTAAAATTACTTTCTAAAACACAAGTTTTGTGTTGTAAGTCTAACATGTTAATAAATATTCTAAAAATATTAATGAATTAACTTTAAGATGACAACTGTAAAAATTTAACTTAAAAAATGTTATTAATATTTTTTAATGTCGCCAACTTTATGTTGAAATCATATGTCACTCTAAATAAGAATAATACGAGGGTAGCCGCCGCTTATATTTCGGGAAATGGCAACACTGTTAGTATTGTCTCCGATCTGATGATTGCATCATGAGGTTTGTCATTTTTGACAATATATTTACAATATATTTACTTGAGAGTTTGAGAGCATCAGGTCGCTATTTCTATTGTTGACAATAACTTGAAAATTTTATGTCAGCGCAAACATGGAATTAACTCGCGAACATTTACGGGAAATTATTTTTCATAACCCTCGACGTGGATTATCTCAACAAGAATGCATCGACGAGCTGAATTCTTTATATGGAAATGAAACACCATCTAAAACCACAGTATATTGTTGGTATAGTGAATTCAAACTTGGACAGCGTTCTTTGGACGATGAATTTCGTGAAGGTCGTCCCACAAATGTTGTTGTGTCGGAAAACATGAATGCAGTGTCTGAATTGATAATGCAAGACCGTCATGCGACATACTGTGAGATCAAGGCATCTCTAGGTATTGGTAATACGCGCGTGCATAAGATCCTGCATAAACATTTAGCCGTTAAGAATCTATGTTCACATTGGGTACCACATAATTAGATAACCGGTCGAAAAAGGGCTCGCGTCGATTGGTGCCAAGAGATGCACAAAAAATACGATGGCGGTGCTTCACAGAACATTTATAAAGTCGTCACAGGTGATGAATCTTGGATCTATACGTATGAACCCGATAGTAAACAGCAGTCGACTGTGTGATTATTCCAAGATGAGCCAAAACTAACAAAAGTTGTTCGCACTCGAAGCACATCAAAACAAATGGTCGCCTGTGTTTTCAGAAAAAACCGGTCACGTTGCAACCGAATGGTACGCAACTGTTTGTTTGCCAAAAGCTTTTGAAGAAATAAATAAAACAAACCGAAAACGATAGCTCATTCTCCACCGTGACAATGCAAGCTCTCACAGGTCGGTTCAAAGAATTGAATATTTGACCGGGCAAAACATTGAAATGATGAGCCATCCGCCGTACGGCCCTAATCTAGCACCCTGTAATTTCTTATTGTTCCCACACGTGAAGAATAAACTTCGTAGTCAACGGTTTTCTACGTCGGAAGAGACAGTTGAAGCATTCAAAACTCATATTTTGGAGATACCGCCTTCACAGTGGCAGCAACGCTTTTCGGATTGGTTTAAACGAATGCAAAAGTGCATTGATTTTCAAGGAGAATATTTTGAAAAGCAATAAAACTATTTTCGATAATAAATTTTTTTTGTTTCTATTCCAGAAATGTAAAGGGCTACCCTCGTATATGTATGGTATGTACACTTTGAATTTGCAACGAAGTAATATTTATTACAATTTTGTTGTGTTAATTTATAACTGGAAGAATTTATAAATTCGTAGGCTTCCTTGCACATTTATTATAATTTCTTATTGTAATTAGTTTCAAGAATTAATAGTACTTCTTTATATACATACCTCACATTTTTTCTGTTCGGAAGAAGGAAAATAGCATTAATTTTTTTTTATTTCACAAAGCTCTGTAATGATATATGAACTTTGCTTTATACAAAATAAATGAGAAGAAGGGTAAAATATTTTGAACGTCGGTAATTTTGAGTTATTACAAAAGTTATATCAGTTCTGCTTATCTGTTTTCCCTTTCCCCGACGCATGAGCAGTTTCCCGAAAAGTTTACTTATCCACTTAAAGTTATTGATTTTATCGTGGTCGTATTTTATAGAGGATTAATAATAATATACGTGTGCCTAATTTATTTTAAAAGATATCAGAACGTTACGTAATATTCGTCTACTTCCCAGTGACTGTCTGATATTAGAACATGGAAAATGAAAAACAAAGTGATAAGCGTCGAAATGAGCGTTAACCAGCATTCATGACAGTTTTAGTGCGCTATAAATGAGTTAAACAAGCGGTACGATATTTTAAGCAATAGTTTGAATCGACGTGTTTAATAAGCCGACAAGATGGTTGAATAAAGAATTAAGATGAACGTGTAGTTCTCTCTCATCACTTTGTATTATTGTTTTGCTAATCGCACCCAGCAGGTGGATATAACTGCTCAACAAAGTCGAGGCTACCTGATAAGCTTTAAGCTAAACGAAACGACCGTCATAGTCGTTACTTTGTTCGATTGTACCTGTTTCATTACGAAAAATTACTTGAGCTTCCAAACTATATTTTTCAAATGAAACTATTATTTAAACACTAAGCATGCCATATGTTAATTTTATAGTATTTCAATATTTCAATATTCAATCAATCAAACATTTTCTGACTGATATATTGATTGTGACGTACTGGTCAATACAATTTCTGAATTTAATTCTACTGGATTATGATTTTTAATGATTGTTGAAGATACGTTTGCTAAACAAAATCAAGTGCTTGTATAAAACTTTTCTCAGACTTTGATTCCTGCTACTTGTATTTAGTGGAATTTGTGTGACAATTTATTACATCATATTTACATTCTTGTCATTTTAAGTAATAATACGCTCGTTTATATGTTTAACATTTTCTAAATTAGACTCCTAATATTTACATTTTCCATTTCTCTAAGCCATATTATCAAAATTTCAGTGTTTATATAATTTTTCTAGTTAGTTGTTCAACATTTCAAAAGTAGATGCAAACGATCAAGTAGATAATTTATTGAACTTTTTAGAAAGAATACTATTAAGATGTAAGAAACTTATAATTTTAATATTAATTTATTGAAGCAAAATATAAGAATAAGAGAACGTAAGTAATTACTGAAATTGTAAAACAGCTGCAATATGTATAGATCACATATATAGCTTACAAAATATTTGTTTATAAAATAAAGAAATTAAATGTTATTAATATTACTTTATGTAGATATTATTCAAATAATGTATTTACGTATAAATATAGACTACTAAAATTTATATTTTAAATTTTAAAAATCAATCTGAGTTTATATTGGCTGAGTAATACTCCTCAAAAAATATTGATTGAAATATAATTAATTCAGGCATGTCTTAATGTTTAAAGCCAACCTCTCTAACCTGCAATTGTTTAATAATTTACTCAGTACGGTCCAGTTTCCGGAGTAACTGTATCAGGCGCCTCTTGCGTCACTTATTTGTATTTTTCTCCGACAATCTCTTTCCATGTGCTATTTAAACTAATTCTTCGCAATGTCTCATGCATACTTTCTGTAGAATTAAAAATGCTCTGACATAGGGAAAATTGTAAAATTATAATTTATATACTGACGGTTTGTAATCTACCATTTAAGATAGTGAAGAAGGAAAAGTTCCGTCAGTTTTGGATTACATAGGTATTGCTAAACACTCGAACGTTAAGAAACTATTTACCTTCGGCGCGCAAAAGAATGGAGGTCCGTATTAAATCTGCTCTAAAAAATAAAAAACTGTAATTAAGTCGTGACAAGAAAAGAAATTGTAAAAAATCTAGTCTGAATATTATTGTGTGTGCACTGAACGCTTTTCGTATCTCAAGATGTATGAGCTTTTGACAGTACAACGCCCGATATATGTATGTACATCGGTGACGACCTAGACAGCCAGAGACACGTACTATCTTCCTTCACCGACCATGCAAGGTATCTAAATATCCCCACTTTATTGATAACTAACTATCCATAATAATCATAAAAGATAGTATTTTTAGCAACTGATTTTCAAACCACTTTAAAAACTATTTTGACCTTTTTCACCATGATAATCAAGATCTGTTATTTTGAGCAAAATATTTTAAATGCTCCTGGAATAAACGACGTTTCTATTTATTGAATTTTGCGCAACATATCTGATACTGTCCATTTGGTCTTCCTTTCTGTATGTATACTACCGTTTACCCATAACCTATATTTGAACTACCACTTTCAAAATCTCATTCACTCAAGTATACAAATTTATAATATTTCTCTTCCATACTTTAAACACAATTTTCTAAAAATTGTGTTGTTAAAACGCCGTTAGGCAATTCCAAGCCCTATCTTTGAATTGTCTTTTTTCCAATAAAATCCAATTCGTTTCAATATTACTCTCAATGAAGATAAGCTGCCTCTACATATATTGTCATTTTTTAAATTTTATAAGTATAATTTAATGGGGTGTTCTTTTCTTAAGCCATAAATTGTATTGCATATATCAGACTCGTTAAAACTGTTAAAAAACAGTTACAGACTTCTTTCATTGTCTCTCTTTCATGGAACTGATCACTTATATTAGCCTACTTAGCAAAAATTAATGATAAAACGTTTACCGCGGCCTGTAACATTGTGTATATATTATATGCCCTTATATTGTTAAGAAATTAATATAACCTCATTTACAACATTTATAACAGAAAACAATTAATAGAAAAAAAATAGCAAGAACTGCGAAATATACAAATTGTAATTAGTTATTTATTCGGTTCATGATCGAGTGACTAGTGCTTATTGTGGAATAAGACTTTTGTCTAAATAAATAGATACCAAAAAGCATTTAGATTAAGTATGTATAATTTTCTTCTAACAATCGTTTAATATTTATTTTAGTAATTTTATAATTTATTAGTGAATTTTACTGACATCTTTTGATTCTATTGTACACGCACTCTTTGAATCTACATATACCAAGATTATTTTGAAAAACTTTAGTTACAAGAAAACTAGGTCATTTTTAAAGAAATTAATTTTATTCAAATTTATTTCAAAATCTCGTAATTCCCTTTAGCTAAAATACACTTTTTCATTCTTTGGAACCACTTCTAGAAACAGATAAAAAGATTTTTTTTGGCAAGTTATCACAATATGACTAAAATACATCAACTACAGACACTGACAATTGCTGAATTGCATCAAACTTTTAATCAGCAGAAACTAATAAAAGTCGTTGAGTCAAGATTTAAACTGTATAATTGATAAGTGACCAATTAGAATTCGGATTCGAGTAAAGTTGCTAAAAAATTTTTAAAAAATTCAACCAAGATCGAACAAAATCAGCATACGACATTGTTACACGGGATGAAAGTTGGATTTATTGTTACAAGCCAGAAAGCAAGAGACAATCGGCTCAATGGGTCTTCAAAGACGACGAGAAATCCACGAAAGTGAGACGCGGACGAAGCTCTGTCAAGAGAGTGATGGCATCTTTTTTTGGACGCAACGGTTATCTTGCTACTTTTCTGATAGAAGATCGTCACCCAGTTAATGCTGAATGGTATAAAACCATTTGTTTGCCAAGAGGAAGAATCATTCTGCATCAGGACAATGCACATCACACAATGCATCTCAAGTATCACAGCTTTTAGACGCTTTACGAATAGAATTGATGACTCATCCGCATTATAATACTGACCTAAAACTTTGTGACTTCCTTTTATTCCCATACATAAAAGACAAAATATGTAGATTAAAATTTAATATCCCGGAAGCGACTATGGAAGTTTACGAAAATTTCGTGTCTGAGGTGATTAAAGAACAATAGCCCCAATGTTTGGAGAATTAATTCCACCAAATGCAGAAGTACATAGATCACAAAGGCGAATATTTTGAAAAATAAGAAAAAAAATTATTTAAAATAATTGATTTTTTTCTATTTCATTCGCAGAAGAATAGGCTGTCAATTTAAATAAACGCTTGCGTTTTATTTTATCCATAGCCTACTACTAGAAATTTTCAGACCAATCTTTGTATATGGAAATAAAATTAAGATTAAAATGTTATTACTTTATCATTTATATTTATAATTTGAATGATTAGTTTTCAAGTGCTTCGCACTCATTTCATTTTTAAATTAATCTCCCTGATACATTTTTTTCTGTGAAGTATACATATGTATAAAATATTGTACGTAATTTATCTTTCGAAATATACTATGTATATATTAATATTTTATAAATAGATGAACAAATATATACACAATCTTAGCAAACAACGCCATGTTAATTGTGTCGGAAAATTTGTATGCGTACTTTCATGAGATTTTCAAAAATACACTTATTGCGAGGATCTACTTCGATATCAAATATTTTACTTGCACTGATCATAAATACTGGTCCTTACCAATAGAATACGAAAATTTCTAAATAATGATGCACAATCTACAAGTTACACTGCCTAGAGTACTATAAATATAGATTTTGAAGTGGGTCTTGCTACCATTAATGTTTTACAATAAAAACTAATATAGACAAGAACTCTTATCTCAAGTGCTGTATTTCAATTAGTGAAATATAATAAAAAGGTATTTTTCCAAGTTCAGTCGCAAATGCTATATACAATCGAAAGCTTGTTTCACAATATCTACTTTACTAAAGTAAATTGGTTTCAGTGTACGTCTTTCCTAAGTAGTTAATTATGCAAAAACAACAACTAGAGCTTCCCCAGTTAGGTATTCTATTTTATATTTGTATATGTGATAGTAGTTAACGAACTTATTGCAGAGATATTACATTCATAGTACCACATTAATTATACGATTTCAATGCATATTATCGATTCCGTACACACTTGTGCTCTAGGCGGAAACAGGGTGTGAGAAATGAGTGCTTTGTCTTTGAAATCTCTCAGAATTTTAAATTAATACATATTAATATCGGTTTTATTAAAACAGAATTTCACTTTCGAGTTCGAAGATATTTTTTCTTTAAAGGGAATTCCTTTTCTTTTTTACATTTTATCCTGTATTTCATTTCGATATTTACTTAATTTTATAATTAGTAAAAATAAACAATTTATACGAATAGTTTTACATTAAAAGAAGAAAAAAGCAGGGAAAGCTACTTATGTTTTATATTAATATGCAATATATGTACAAGCAGTCGTGTGCGAATTATACTTAATTCGAACGTCGCATACTCATGTTCTCCTGTTTCCTTTGTGTTTCTCGCTGCTTATTATCAAATGATGCCACAGATTTCTTAAGACGCGCGTTTAGTAATTGATAAAACGAACTAAATTTGTTGATATGTATTGTTTAAGATAATATTCCTTAGAACAAAAATATGCAAAATACGAGTATGTATAAATTTCACTGCATCATTCGCTGCTTCTAGTAAATTCGTAATTATATTTAATATGCTTGGTAATTAATTTTATTATTAACACAATAATTAATATGGTTTCGATGCATATAATATAGACGATTTTGTGTGGATTTCCAAGATTATAATAAATATAAATGTGAGCTGTTTTTTAAGTTGCATGAGAACTATCCATATCGATAACTCTAGTTTGACAGCTGATAATGTCAAACTGTGTTAACATTTTTGTTCAGTAAGGTTTAACAAGTCATCATGAATCGTTTAACGCCAGAGCAACGTTTCCAAATTCTGGAAATTTACTTTGAAAAAAGTAAGCTGTTAGCAAAGTTCATAGAGGACTTCGTCCATTTTACGGTCAACATAATCGGCCTAGTGAGCAAGCAATTCGTGCAGTTATTGATCGTTTTGGCACTAATTTTACTCTTCTCGATTCAAAACCATCAACAAGACAAAGAAATGGGCGTACTAAGACAATATTGCTGCTGTAGCGCGATGTATTGAAGAAGACGCCGAAATGCATTTTTGCTGATTGATCTCATTTGAAACTGGCCGAAGATGAACATTTTTATCAAAGAATTGTGTTTAGTGATGAAGCTCGTTTCGGGTTAAATGCCTACGTCAATAAGCAAAATTGCCGTATTTCGGGCGAAGACAATCCTCAAGCCGTTAACGAATCACCATTACATCCATTAAAATTGACTGTTTGGTGCGGTTTACACGCTGGCGGCATCGTCGGTCCTTATTTCTTTCGACATGAGGAAGGAGCTGCCGTTACGATGAATGGCGAGCGTTATCGAGATACGCTAACTGAATTTTTGTTTCCAAAAATTAGTCAGCTAAACATCCACGACATTTGGTTCCAACAAGACGACGCAACTTGCCATAGAGCGCGCTTAACAATCGATTTATTGCAAAACCAATTCGGTGACAACTTTATTTCCAGAAGTGGTCCTGTTCACTGGTCCCTCGTTCGTGCAATTTAACGCCTCTGGATTACCTTTTATGGGACTATGTTAAGTCGTTGATTTATGCCGACAAACCAGCAACTCTTGAAGCATTGGAAGCCAATTTTAAGCCACCATTGACGCCATATGGCCAGATTGATTGGAAAAAGTAGTCAAAAATTGGACCGATCAAATGGACCATGTAACTCGTAGCCGCGGTGAACATATGCCGGAAATCATATTTAAAAAATAAATGCCATGCAATTATCTAGCAGATTATAATAAAAGAATTTCATTCCAACAACATTTCTGTCTTATATTATCATTTAAAGTTCTCAAGCTCTTAGAAAAACACCTATAGATCATTTTTGTGAGAATCCTATCGCTGAAAAACTATATTGCAATTTTGGTGAAAATTTAATTTATTTAAAGACTGCAGTTAAATTCGTCTGTCTAGTGCAGTACTTACTTAAAGAGTACGCTACTTAAACATTCCTTTCAAAAACATGCTTCCTTATTGAATTAATTAGTTCTTCATCATATCAGTATCATCCTTTTTGTTTATCGATTTAGATATGGAAATTTTATCTTATTAGGAAACGCGCTTCCCCGCACAAGTATTAATTAAATACATTAAAGGTTCTGTAGTATTAGGTTACTTCATGTTATTAATAAAATAATGTTTTTGTCAACCATTTTAGATGAAATTAAGGAATTTGCATACATACGTAAACAAACATCACAGCTGATAACTTACTGACTATTTAATATAAATAAATTGCCAATCAATTCTTCAGTGAAACTTTAATAAACATAATTTCAAAATTAATAAACATAGACGTCACTCAAATAAATTAAAAATACGTGAAACACTACAATCAGTCTGTTATTTTATTTATATAAGTAAATTTTAACAAACTGCATACCCATGCTTTCACAAAATACTAAAAGAAACATTATTTGTATAACGAAATGTTTAGATCGTAATCAACATTATTGTGGTATAATACATAAAAATATAGATAACACTATCTATTCCCAGAGATCAATTGATATGCAAAACATAAACACTTTATTAGTACATTCGACTTTGTATTCTCGGTCTCGGTAACGTACTTTATACACATTTTCTTCGAAAATAATTCGACATATAGCTTTAGATAACGAAAATCGTTTACTAAATAATTTCTGAGGTACTACGTTATATAATTTATATGCTCTACAGAAACAAAGCCGCAATATTCCTGAATTGTACAAAGGTTGCTAGGAAAGTTTTGCAATATGACGCAACAATTAATCGTAGGAAGCTGCTTATTGCTGCATGTTGAGACATGTTCATACGTGCATGGAAGCCGCCGCACCATATCGATGGGTTCAGTTATTCATTAGCAGTGAGAGTGTAAAGTGCTTGCGATGGCATCGTAGTCACGAAATGAGAAGGACAGTTTTGCGTTATAATTTCAAAGAAATGACTCTTGCACTAGGTGACGTTTGTCCACATCGTACAATGATATTCAGGTGGTATAGAGAAGTCCAAAGGGGAAATGTAACTGTGGAGTATGCTGAGAGGCCGGGAAGGCCACGAACGTCAGTTACGGAGGAAAACGTTACTACTGTGAGGAAAATGCTTGGGGAGGACAGGCGAGTGACCTACCAACAGATAGAGGGCACTTCAGGCCTAAATGCACCAGCAATTTGTTCGATTCTGCATGATCGTTTGAACGTGAAGAAACTTTGTTCTCTCTGGGTGCCGCATCGATTGACTGAAGAGCAGATGACACGATGTGTGACTTGGTGCCGGAAAATGCTTAAAAAAGTTTAATAAGGGACAATCTCGCTAGGCGAACAACATCGTCACAAGTGACGAGACTTGTCTGTACTATTACGATGTGCCGACCTAAGCTCAAAACAAAGTTTGGGTCTTTGATGATGAGGACACACCCGTAGTTGTCAGGAAATCGTGACCTGTAAAGAAGAAAATAATGAGCTGTATTTTTCAAATGGAATTGTCGAACGCGTCGTTTAGGACACACAGAAGACAGTCACAGCTAAGTGGTATACTGAACAGTGCCTGGCTAAAGTCATTGGATCTATGAAGAACCTGCGGCCAAAATCAAGAATGAACACCTGGTGTCTGCATCACGATAATGCTCCAGCTCACCGCGCCAAAGCCTGCACCGAATATTTAACCACGACAAGATTGAAACTTCTCGAGCACCCTCCCTACAGTCCAGATCTTGCTCCCTGCGACTTTGCACTGTTCCCGCGTGTGAAAATGAAGCTAAAAGGGAGGCGGTTTTCTAGTGATGAGGACCTTCTGCGGGCTTGGGACAACGAGTGTGCTTTACTCCCTAGTGAAACTTGGCAGAACTGATTTAAAGATTGATGTCGGAGGATGGAGAGGTGTATTGAGTGTGGAGGAAATTACTTTGAAAAAATTAAATAAACAAAGCTGTATTGCAAAACTTTCCTAGTACCCTTTGTATCTACCATACCCTACCATATTTATTTGATAATTTTCGAAGATTATGTTGTTAGATTTATTTTCCGACCATATCTAGGCACTATTTGTTAATAATTTAATACATTCATGTTAAATAATTCGATTTATTTCAGATATCGTTGCAATATCAATGATATCGAAATTCTTTTGAGATAGTACATCATTGGCATCTATTGTACTAAATGCTGTGCTAAATTTCTTAGTATCTTTATGAAAATATCGTAATTTTCTTTATCTAATCTTTGAATGTAGGTACTATTTAAACGTTTCAAATTCTCGAGTTTTATGAAAATATTCTAATAAGATTTAATATTTTATCTGAAGAAAGTATCAAATATTATATATGTACAACTATGAAATTCGACTGTATCTTAGTTTCTCGAATGGCATTGAATAGGTTGTAATAGAACTGACATAACAATATCAGAAGAGGATTAAATTCAGATTAGAAAACAAAAACAAGTCAATCACTTGAAATACTAGTTGCTCGACATGTATTTATGGGTTAACAGGATTAGGATTCGCAATAAAAAATACCAATATAAATATGTATTTTATACGGTTTTTAAGGCACATGTTATGTTTACAGTAAATTGTTTATTATATATAAGAGTTCAAAATTCACATAAACTTTTATTTTGACTTTATTCATATCTTTGTTCCTGCGTTTTCTAGATTGGTATCCATAATCTGGCGTTTTAGTTGCGACATAGGAATTTTTGCAGCCATTAACGTTTTGCCACTTTGCCACTTCTGCAGAACATGTTAAACTCTTTTCGAATATTGAGTTTATAATCACAGATACACTATCGCTCACGGAAGTATGGACTGGACAGCAACTATAGCAAGCAACAGCAAAAAAAAAAATAAAAAATATCAACGAAATTGAACAAAAATTAATATTTATTGTTTCTTTATAAATATAATAACAATTAAAATTACAATTCGTTTGTTATTCGGGGCAATCTTTCTATTAATTTTCTTATTACATCTATTGTAATGTTATTCCATTCTTTTTGTAAAATATTCTAAAGTTTTTCCTTCGACGTTGGACATTCCTTTCTAACTCTTCTATCGAGTTCATCCCATAATAATTCAATGGGGTTGAGGTCCGGATTCTAAGGCGGCTATGTCATTACTTTCAAAATATTTTCGTTTTTCTCCGCCTCGAGGTAATTTTTACACAACAACTACGTGTGTGTGGGGTCGTTATCATGCATAAATTCAAAATTATTGCCGATTGATCGCAGGCCTAACGGCAAAACGTGATTTTCCAAAATTTTTGGGTAATTCTCCTTTCTCAGAATACCATCTATTTTTATCAAATCTCCCATTTCGGCTAATGAAAAACAGCCTCAGACTTCAACAGAACCACCCCCATGTTTCGCCGTTAGAGCTATGCAATCTGGCAACAGTTTTTCTCGCGCCGATAGTCTGACGAAAATTCTTCTCTTTTGCCCGAACACTTCAAATTTCGATTCGTCACTCCACAGTACGTTCTTCCGCTCATCATTTGTTCAATTACGGTGTAACCTTGCCCATTGAAGTCGTCTTTGCTTATTTTCACGTCGTAATAATGGTTTCCGTGAGGCAACGCAACCGCGTAAATTTGCTTTCACTAATCGCGTTTCACTATACTCACGGAAATTTTTTAGAACGGCCCTGATTAAATTTGGCTGTTATTTCAGGTGCCGCTAATTTTCTATTTCTTTTGCTAATTAGTTTAGTTCTTGCTTCGTCAGCTTTGGAAGTTCCTCTCGATGGTGCCGACTACTACCAACTAATTGTGACATCCGCTGTCAATTTTTTCACTTTTAACTTTTCGCCAATACTGCGAACTGAATACCTCTCACGATGCAAAGTAAGTATCGCTGATCGTTTTCCACTATCAAGGGGCTTTCCCCGTGGCATTTTATAAACAGAAATTACACTATTCGCTTACAAAATAAACAACTTCACACAGGCACGTTCGGTGATCTACTGATGGGCATAAGAAGGTAGTATAGAGTAACCGACTCATTTGAGGTAAATTACTGGACTTTAATCCCTTTTAATAACCGTACCACTTATTCTGATTATATATAGTTGGAATTATCGTACAATGCTATTGAGATGTAATATCAGGTAATTATAGTTATTGATAGATAAAATTGTTTCTATCCTATTATTTGGAGAATATATACAAATACAATACCTATTTGAATTATAAACCTTCTTAAGAATAAGGTATAATAATACTATCGCTATTTATTGGCATTAATATAATTTTTAGGATCGTTATATAAAATTTAATCAAGTGTCCATACTTCCATGAGCGGGAGTGTATATATAAATAAAATTAACAAAAAAAATTAAATTAGATATTTTATCCAATTTCCAACCTATGTTTAGCATATTTGACTACACAACTCTACAAGACGATATTCGATCGAATATTTTGTTTCATTACTTTCTTTTATGTATCACAACATAAAGCTTAGAAGTGATTTCGCTTTGAATTACTAATTTATGAAAAAAATATTATAATTTCAGCAATACAACCTGTCTTTGTGGGAAGTCCACCAATACAATTTGGTCCTGTAGGTCAAAACACTATTTGTCCAAATTGTCATAACCAAATTATAACAAGAGTAGAGGCGCGAGCGACTACAAAAACTCACATAGTAGCATTAGTTTTATGTGCAGTTGGGTAAGTATTTATTAATGTCTATATGAAAATACAAGCCTACAGAATATTATTTTAGGTGTTGGCCATGTGTTTGCGTCCCATACTGTGTAGATAGTTGTAAAAACAAAAGCCATTATTGTCCCAGTTGTAATGCGTTTCTTGGTACATATACGGGCTAAATATGTACATGTACTAAGGAAATGCAAAATTATATTGCATTAACGTTTGTCATTATTTTAAGTATAATAGATACAAGTATATTAAACTACATTTATTATCTATAGTAATATAAACACATATAATAGTTATATAGCACAAAATATTTTGTACTTAATATTTAAAGTATGTCACTGAAGATACGAATTTAACAGAAATATTTAAAAACATCTTAGGTATTGTTAACCAAACTATGTCGATAAATTATTTATACATTTAAGTAAATTGAAACAAAGTGAACATTAATAAAGTCACACTACAACTTTTAAAGGATTAGTCAAACAGAAAATACGATTTCTTATAAATAACTAACAAAAATACATTTAAATAAAACATATCCCCACCAAAATAACAACGCGAGAGAAAATCCCACACATTCTAAAGTCGATAGTAATTTAAATGTTATTAATAACTAATAAAAATTATTGCTTATCAAAGTACTTATGTCGATCGTTTCGCCCAATTCCAGGGCTGATCAGATAATCTAGCTTTGTCAGTAGTACTAGAACTATCGTGGTCAATAGAAACCACTGTGGGTATTATTATCGAAGCCACAATACAAAATAATGAGAGAACTGTACGTCTATCTCTTGGATAAGAGTGGCCCACTCAATATTACTTCAAAAACATTTAACAAAACATCTGTTGGATATGTAAAAAATGTCGTTGTGAATATAAAGACCAATTATCAAATACAACGAAACTAATTAAAATTACTGCCTAACAAAGCAATGATCATGAGCATCGTTTCGTCCATTTCTGGGGTTCGTTAGATAACCTAGTTTTATGGGCAGTTCTGTGGATATTATTATCAAAACGATAACACAAATGATGAATGACATCTTGTAGTTGAATTTGATGGAGCCTGTGGTTGATTGACTTGATCAATAAGGTGCACATCTTGGTGCACATCTTGGTTTTCAACGATGCGGATCGCGTGCGGAGTTTATTTTTCGTACAATCTTTTCGCCGTGTTTTACCAGGTGCGACACTTTGAAATTATCTGCTGATGATGACAACTTGGTTGTCGAAATACGTATACAGAATTTACAAATAGTTAATTGTGGAAAGGGGTTATATATCAACCTTATTGATCGATGAATGACATATTATTCCTACTGATCTAATGTTATATTTTAGTTTCCCTATATACCACCGGATGAATTAATTAATATATATTCAATATCAAAAGAAAAATATAAAAATTTTTGCCAAAAAAAAGAAAATTCCATTGCTGTATTGTTGTTTCGGAACTTCGAACAAAGTTGAGTTGCACTTGTCTTAAGCGCTTTCACTTCGTTACTTCAAGTCATTTTTAATGCTTCGATATTTGAATATATGATATTACTATATTAAATTAAATTAAAAATAACAGACGTAAATAAAAAATTATGCAAATTCAAGTACTGAAAGGAACAAAATCCATATACTGTTATAAGTAAAGATATAAATTATCATAATTAACATGCACTAGCTAACTCAGAAATAATGTAAATCCAATATACAAAAAAATTTTAATCCTTTTTGTTTATTTATGTTTTATATATAATAATCTGAAATTTATATTAATTTTAAATTGATAGTAAATAAACAAACTATTTATTAATTAAACTAAATAAATATTCAATTTATTAATTTAAACATATCAAAACTTAATATTCATCTAATTATTGAAAATAAACAAAATACTAATACATTGTCAATTAACATAAACATATATACAAATATAAATTCTTTAGTTTAAAATAATACTTAAGTACCAATTATTATATGTAAACTACTTTAAATATCAGACTTGATTCGAGATGAGCATTGACCATGATGGCTTCAGAAGGGGACACTCTACGGTTGGTGCAATAACACGGTTGGTAGAGACTTTTGAAGCCGCTCAGCGTAGAAATCATTACTCGAGTTCCCTAGTTATGCTAGTGAGAAATGTCTTCGATTCGGCGAGGTGAGACGTGACCCTAGAACAGGTTTAACACATCATCCTATCTACTTAGAATGGTACGCAGTTACCATAGTGACATTACACGGCATTAGGTCATTAGAAGGGCGATTTCGTAATAGACGAACACCGCCTGACCCGGGCAATAGAAAAGGCGGAAGTTGTCTTACTGACTAAGAAAAGAATCACCTAGGGGAGAGATATTACTATGAGGATGGACACAATAACAACCAAAGCCTCAGTAAAGTTACCTTAGATTGCGGTTGAGTAGCAAGATGGCTTTCTGGAAACAGATTCAGTCATCGAGCGATAATGCCGCTAGGGTAACAACGATGCTGAGCCGACTCATCGATAATGTGGCTGCTGATGAACGTCATCTAATCCATATTACTGTATGGATACAAGATTTGAGCCGATATCTTACGGCAGGAGAAGTACAGGAAGCGGGTGACTTCAATGTAAAAGCCGGAGCTCTTAGGGTCGCAAGCTCATACCGTACGCTTTCTGAACCGATAGTACCGGTGATTGCTGGAGTAACGCCGAGCAACCTACTAACCTAGGAAAAGAAGAAATCTACGACATCTGAGAAGAGATTGGAGAAATAAACGCAGGCTTTCAATGTAAAAGCCGGAGCTCTTAGGGTCGCAAGCTCATACCGTACGCTTTCTGAACCGATAGTGCCGGTGATTGCTGGAGTAACGCCGAGTAACCTACTAACCTAGGAAAAGAAGAAGTCTACGACATCTGAGAAGAGATTGGAGAAATAAACGCAGGTAGAAATTAAAGCACTCGCTAGACTGAATTGACAAGAACGTTGGCGAAATTAAACGAGAGGATGGTAGGCAAGGAGATTGCTCCGTAATATCACGGACTGGATAGACCACAACTACTACCTTACGCAATTCCTCAACGGCCACTGGTTTTTTCATTACATACTGACCAGAATTGGTAGAGTGGAGGATGCAGCCTGCTAATACCAGGACTCTGCAGAAGACGATGCCTTTCTTCGAGTGCGAGATGCGCTACAAGAAGAAGTACGTTCTTTGGAAGGATCGCTGGCAGAAAATGAAGAAAAGAACCAGAATAGTGCAAACAACGGTTTCGGGATGGAGTTTCGCTTTACAAAATGAAGTTTGGTATTGTTAATAATTATCTAGACTAAATTTATTTTTCTTTAACTAGTCTTTATGTTTTCTAATAAATCTTTATATTGTCTGTTACATATGTGTACGTATGGAAAGTTAAACCTCACTTCAATGAATTAATAATAGTACTCATTTCAATAAATATCCTTTTCTAATTCCTCACTTCTTAGTTACACTTTTGTAAATTACTTCCTAATACTTACAAATTCTTTACTTTTAGTAGTACTATTTGTTTGTCAAATAATTTGTGTTAATTTTTAAATACTTAGACATATATCTTTAAATACGTCTTCTTTACTTTAATTTCTAATTATATTATCAATTATACTATTTATATTCCACAATCCATGATATATTTAATTACTTTTAATATTTTTTTAAATTATCAAATATTTTTTACTTCAAAAATTTGTTGTTTTTTTTTGACTTCTAGCAACTCCCTTTCTCTGGCCAATTTTTTAAATTTTCCAATATACCCAACGATATATTATAACTCAATAAAATATAAATATACAGTTTACTTTTAACATTAAATTTTTTTAATTTTCATTATTGAAACTTCCTATAATTTAAATATTATTAATTTAATTATGTATTAAAAATGTAATTAAACTTTATCTAATTTTTCAGTAACTACTTTTCCGTAACCGACAATTTATTTACTAAAATATTTATGTATATAACCATATCAATTATTTAAATTATAAAACTCTGTTACTTAATATTACAACAGATTAAATGAAGTAAATGCCACTGATGGATTTGAAGATTATATTGTATATAATGTGAATGCAATTTTGGAACTTTAACATACCATTTCTGGATAAGACTATGAATATTTTGTAATAAATATGCTTAAAAATGTAAATTGGAATGATATAGTACAGACATAAGAATATTTTCTTTCATTCTCTTATGCATATTTTCTTTAAATATACACATATAAATATTAAAAAAGTCTTTACTTTTATCCAACAAATCAGATGTTTTTTAAGAATAAGTAATTATATAATAACGTATCTATCCTGGAGTGTCTTCAATAAATATTAGATGTTCGAGAAGGAACAAATCACTATATATTTTCTCCATAAGTTGTAGAATAACCTTTGACATTAATATTTCGTAAAAAAATATTTTCGGGCTGACAAAACCGTTTATGTAGTTGATATTTGTAAATTTAAATCATTATTTATATCAGGCTGTTCAATAAGTTTTGTCATTCAATAAGAAAAATACGATTTCATGGTTTGAAAAATATTTTATTATTCAATATAGTTTCGTTGAACTTCAATATACTTGTTCCAGCCATCTTCTAATTTATGAATTCCTTCCCTGAAATGAGAATCTGGAACACTGTCGAAATACGCTTCAAGGGCTGCTATTACATCTTCGTTCAATGAAAATGGTTTTCCACGCATGAATTTTATGAGATATGAGAACAGCCAGAAGTCAGAGGGAACTAAATTTGGCGAGTAAGGTAGATTTTGCAACATTTCGTACTTTAATTCGCTGATTTTTGCGATGGTTTTTTGAGCAGTGTAAGAGAGTGCGTTATCTTCTTCTTGATGAAATTTGGCACCCAGTGGCCCAAAATGTTACAATAATTATTTGTGCTTATTGTTTTATCGGCTTGGAGGAAATTCACAAACAAAATTCCTTTTCCATCCCAAAAACCTCCAACATCTTCTTGGTTGATTTCTGGACTCTAACTCACTTCGGAGCTGAAGTACCGTGTTTACCCCACTCCTTAGCCTCTTGTTTTAACAGTATGTTAATTAATAGTGATGAAGCGACGCACAGAATCGTTCTTATTCTTTCTAAAACGCTTCAAATGTTGTTGAGAAAGTTACATTTGAATGTGTTTTTGTTCCATTATTAACGAATGCAGCTCCTATTTTGCACATAGCTTTCTGAAATTCAAAACTTCAGCCAAAATATTGCTCTCATACTGCCTAGCGAAATGCCTAGGGTTTCTTCTAGACCTCTCTCAGTTATTTGATGATCTTCCAAAATCATGTCCTGTATTTTTGCTACGATTTCTGGTGTTGATGCATTTTTTGGACGTTCTTCACGTGGATCGTCTTGAAGACTTGTACGACCACAGTTAAATTTAGCAACCACCGCGAATTCACGATATAATTATTAAAGAATAATGAGTTTCTGAAATTTTTTAAATCTAGCTTCTACGCGTTTGTTACATTACTTAAAGGATCTCAAGGAGGTTATCTAATTATTGAAACTATTGTAACACAAATCATAGTAAAATAGTTCTTAACTTTGCTTCATGCTTCTTATAAATAGAGATGAGATTAAAGGTTACTATACTTAATCTTTAAATATTAATTATTAAAGATCATATCCTTAATAAGCAGTCCAGAATCTATGCTTCAACAAGACACCAATTACACGTTATTATGCAATGAGTTTGTGGGGTGTAAATTGTAGTTTTCCGGTATTATTAGTACGTACATAATACTCAGCTCGCTACAATAAGATGTCACAAGATCCAAAATATAGAATTAATTAAGTTTTTGTCGAAACTCGAAGTTCAAGGCTGTATTAAATTAAATGTTTCAACTTAAATAAAAAAATAGACACACATTGTAAATGCTAAAAAAAATCGAGTAGTAAAGTTGTGTTTACATCAAATTAGATATTAGAATATCCACCCTACGCCTTTCATATTGTCGCTGTAAATTTCTGTTGTGTTCTCGCATTGGAAAACAGCTCAATAGAAATCATTTCATGAAAAGCAATGGCTTTAGAAGTACGTAGAGACTGTGAACAAAGGCAATGGAATTAAATTTTTAATATATAGTTTTATAGCTAATTGAATACTCTGAAACTATTTCGAAAAAGTATCAAATATTAAGCTCAAGGATCACAATTTAGCATCTATGTACGTATCCTCGAGTTACATTGGGAATAATAATAAATGCTTTTATTAATAACACAAGTTTACAAATTCCGGTCAATTTTTGGATCAGAGCAGATGAGAACAAATCTTGACGTTATTTGAGGTGCTGTTTTTGCGGTTTTTCAAAATTGGTTCTAATTTGTGAATTCGCGCATGTTGGTAGCACTGCGCTATCATAATGACAGTCAACTGTTGGCGTCGCTAGAAACATTATTTAATTTGTATTTTTAAAGTTTTTTTTTTTGAATCCAAAACGTGTGAAAATGCAAAGACAGAATTGTAAAGTTGATTCAAAGTGTTTTTGCTATGTTTGCGGATGTTATAGGATCAGAAAAAGGTTTTTTTTTTGTTTTTATTGATATTACAATCTGATCGTCACCGATCAATGAGCAATTTTTGTCTATCCTAACTTACTAAATACAATCTTAAAACTAAGAGTCTTACTCAGTAGTAATTTCTTAGTCCCTAATACAATTGACACCAACACAGACGTGTAAACTACGCACTATATTCTGCTTTGCACTGGCACTTAACTAATGAACCAACTCAAAGGGCTTCGTCCTTTTGAGTCTTCTGGTCTGGTAGGTGTTGTCGAGGAGCTGGATGGCCTCTACATTCACATGGTCTAGGAGCCGTTGTTCGTGGTTCTTAGCAAACTTGGTGATTGTCTGGCTAACAGTTTCCATCTCCAGGTCCCGATGGAGATCACTATTTCGGGAGTACCAAGGAGCATTAGTAATACTTCTCAGTACTTTGTTTTGAAAGCGTTGTATGATCTGGATATTACTTTCTTTGGTACATCCCCAAAGCTGTATTCCGTAAGTCCATACTGGTTTCAGGATTTGCTTATATAATAGTAATTTATTATATATGGACAGAGTGGAGTTTCGTCCTAGTATCCAATACATTTTTCTAAATTTGTGTCCCAATTCTTCTCTTTTCTTCTTGACATGGGGCTTCCAGCGTAACCTTGCGTCTAGTGTAATACCCAGATACCTCGCCGTATTGGCGTAAGGTATCTGAGCATTATTTAATATAATTGGCACATGGTTATTCCATTTATTGGTGAAGTTTACATGTATAGATTTGGCTTCATTCAATTTAATTCTCCATCTTCTAGTCCATTTGTATATCTGATCAATTGTAGTCTGCAGTTTGCTTGCTGCTTCTTCGTGGGTTTTGCCTACAGCTTGAATAGCTGTGTCGTCTGCAAATGTAGCTATAGTACTGTATTCTAAGTTTGGGATGTCACTAGTGTACATTAGGTACAGGACTGGTCCTAATACACTTCCTTGTGGCACTCCCGCGTTGATTTTTCTGAGTTCAGAATATTCTTCTTCCTGTTTTATTCTGAATACTCTGTCTGTTATATATGACTCTAGGAGTTGTGAGTACTGTTTTGGTAGGTAATTTCTCATTTTGTGTTTGAGACCTTCGTGCCATACTTTATCGAACGCTTGCGCTACATCTAGGAAGATTGTAGAACAGACTTTCCCTTCTTCTAGCGTTCTTTCTATAATGTTGGTAATTCTGTGGACCTGGTCTATCGTTGAGTGGCTTTCTCGGAATCCAAACTGGTGATCAGGTATTAGCTTCCTTTCTTCTATTATTGGTTTTAGTCTTTTCAGCAGAAGCTTTTCGAATAATTTTGATATTACAAGTAACAACGAAATCGGTCGATAAGATGAAACTTCTTCCGGGCATTTGCCTGGTTTAGGTATCATAATTACCTCTGCTACTTTCCACCTCCTGGGAACGTACTTTAGTCTAAAAGTAGCATTTATCAGGTGCGTTAGTTTTATTATGGCTTTCTGAGGTAATTGCTTCAGGATTTCTCCTGTTATTAAGTCATATCCTGGGGCTTTCTTAGGGTTAATATTTTCTTTGATTTCTTTAGCTACCTCTTTTTTTGTGACAGGTCTTATTTCTAACTCTCCTTGTTCGTAATTCTCTCTTGGATTTTCTTCACCTTCGTTTGGTTGAAATGTATTTTCTAGATAATCCGCAAATCTTTTAGCTTTTTGATTGTTATTTCTCGCCCAGCTGCCATCCTCATTTCTAATTGGGGGGTTTTGCAGAATAGGTCTCTTTAATCTTTTAGTAGCTTTCCACAAGGAATAGTCTGTATTGCTGTCATTTGACAATTCACTAAGGTAAGCACTCATCGATTCATCTTTAATTTTTTGGATTTCTCTTTTTAGGTTCTGTGTGGCATTGTTCAACCTAGTTTTGTCCACTGGTGCTCTAGATTGCTGCCACTTGCGTCTTAGTTTTCTCTTTTCAGTAATTAATTCTCTAATTTCTCTTGGGTAATTATTTCCCTTCGTTCTTATTGTTATGCTCGGGGTATTATTCCATGCAGCCTGCTGCAGGATCTTGTTAAATTGCTCTACTTCTTCTTCTAGCTGTTCGTTGGTAGTATTCGTTTGACTTTCGAGAAGTAAACACGTACTTGTGGCTGCTATTTATCGAAAAGTTGTTATCGGTGTGATAAAAACCGGACGGTTTTTGTCAGTGTGATAAAAGCAGGACGTATTTTAAACTAAAGACGGCCATGGACTCTAAAAACGAGTCACTCGGGTAAGGCATTTATCATTTATACATTTTATTTTGATAGTTCGTAACCTGATAAGGTGACCTATCGAGCGGTAAAATGCAACCAGCAATTGTGCCTCAGACGCAAAATGAAGCAGTACTAATACAGCACAATCAACAGCTGTTTCAAGAAAATTCTATTAGGTCCAATAATGAACAGATATTATATACAGAGTGGAAAAAAATGGAGATGGAGAGCAATAATGCCAGCGACATGATTAATAACCTCCAAACCCAATTAAAACAGGTTATAAGAATGAATGAAGGACTACAACAAAAAGTTGCAGCCTTAGAGAAAAAACTCTCAAAAGAGATCGAACCTAATTCCCAAACAGTTGTATATGAAACTGACGAGGAAGACTTGGCAAGAGAGACAGAGTGGATACGCGCTAAAAGTAGAAATCTGAAGAAGCGTAAAATGGATACTTCCTTGACACCTCCACAACATACGCAAACTGTCCCAGCTGTAGCTGAAAAAACAAAAAAAGAACGAACTCCTCCACCAATAATCATAGATGACATCAAAAACTTCAATGACTGCCATCAGTTAATAGAAAGAACTGTTGGCAAATACCAAATTAATATCATTGGTGATAAAAATGCTAAGATCAATGTAGGGAACATAGATGACTACAGAAAACTTGGTAATATGTTGAATGAATGCAAGTACTCATGGCATTCATATGAAAACAAACAAAACAGACCAATTAAGGTGATAGTTAATAAGATGCATCATACTTGCAAGCCAGAAGTAATAGTCAAGGACCTAAGAGTGAGGGGATACAAACTTATGGAAGCTATTCCCAAATTACAATACAAAACAAAAAAGCCACTAAATATGTTCATGTTAGTATTCAGACACGACGAAAATGTGAACAAAATATATGAAATTAGTTATATAAATGGAATAAGGGTAGATATTCTACCTCTACGAAAGTCCAAGCTAGTACCGCAATGCAAACGCTGTCAAGCATACGGACGTACTAAGACTTATTGTTCAAAAGAACCACGATGCGTAAGATGCGTAGGCAAACACCTGACGAGTGAATGTACTCAACCCAAAAACGCTCAACCAAAATGCATTCACTGCGGTGAAGGGCACCCAGCCAATTATAGAGGGTGTATAGTAGCTAAAGAGATGCAGAGATTGAAAAACAGAAATATAAAAAAAGCAGAAAGACCTAACCAGAAGCAAAGAGAAAACCACAGAGATTCAACATCAACGGCAGAATCTAAAAAACCTCAGAACAAGACTGAAACAAACAATATAGAAAATAAAACTTATAGCAATGCAGTAAAGAGCAAGTCTGAAGAAAAGAAAATTCAAAACAGCACAGGCATCGAGCAAACGCTCCAACAAATCTTGGAGAAACTAACAAATCTGGACGATTGAATTACCAGATTGGAATGTAGCAATAAAGGAGCTATCCCCAAGAGACCTAGTCATGCCATACAGCCTTAGAATTTTGGAATGGAATGGCAACGGCCTCCTCAAACATCAACAAGAACTACAGAGTTTACTAGAAATAGAAAAAATAGACATATGTCTCATTAGCGAAACACATTTTACCAATGAGTCATATATCAGAATAAAAGGATATCAGGTATACCACACCACATATCCAGAAAATGCAGCTAAAGGAGGAAGTGCCGTTATAATAAAGCAAAATTTAATGCATCACCAAGAGATGGGATTTAAAACAGCCGAATTCCAAGCAACTACAGTAAACGTCAAGACAAAAAACTCTGCTATAAATGTAACGGCATTATACTGCCCACCAAGACATACAATCAAGAAAAACAAATATATTGAATTTCTAAGCAGCCAGGGGTATACATTTATCATTGGAGGAGACTTCAATGCAAAACATATACAATGGGGATCAAGACTAACTACCACTAAAGGTAGGGAACTACTAGCAGCAATAAACCAAATCAAATGTGAAGCATTATCAACAGGTAAACCAACATACTGGCCAACTGATCCAGGCAAAATTCCAGACCTCATTGACTTCTTTGTGGTAAAGAATATCTCAACAAATTACATGCAAATAGAAGAAGCATGGGATTTGAATTCTGACCATTCACCCATACTCCTCACACTGAGTGAAACCATAATACAAAAGGAAAGCTCACCTAGATTAGTTAATAAAAAGACTGATTGGAAGAGCTTTCAAATTGAACTAGACAGGAATATTAATCTCTCAGTTCCACTAAGATCAGAAAAAGTGGCAAAGTTATTACTAATGTGATCGGAAATGCATATTTTTATTATTTTGGTTTCTCTATATCAAACACTCACAAGCCGTGGGTACCGAAATTGTTTTGTAACACGTGTAACACAATATTATACAAGTGGTCACGCAGTAAAAAAGTATGTTTTTCATTTTCATTGCCAATGTTATGGAGAGAGCCAAAAAATCATGTTCTTCGTTGGTCTAAATGCAAAAAAAAACTAGCAAAATATAAATATCCTGAAGTAACATCAGTGTCTAAGCCAGTTCCCCGTGCGAGCAATGATCCTTTGCCAAGTTGTCCAGGTACGAGTGCAAATTCCATGGAAACTTGTAGTTCATCACCGACGAACAGTGGAAGCGATTTTAACATGTAGGAAAAACATTGTCGTACGCCAAAATCAAAGAGGGAATATTTGTCGGACCTGATATTCGAAAATTAATGGCCGGCAGAAACTTTACAAAATGTTTAACGCCCAATGAAGCAGCAGCATGGGTATCATTTCAAGACGTTGTTCACAACTTTCTCGGTAACCGCAAATCCCTGGATTTCAAGAAGAAAATCGACAGTTTGTTGCAAAATTATTGCAAGGTTGGAGCTCGAATGTCTCTCAAAATACATTTTCTGCATTCCCATCTCGAATGCGACGAGCAAGGAGAGTGACTACACCAAGATTTGGCGAAAATCGAAAGGACGAGGGCATGATGAGCGACTACTGTTGGACTTTAATGCGTGAAACAGATCCCAACCAGTACAAGCGACTCAGTCAGTTCGACTGCTCTTCATTTCCAATTTAACACTTTTTAATGAATAAAATGGAGATTGTCAAAAATTGTAAAAAATGTGTTTATTTAATATCTCGAAAACTAGAACCAATATCAAAAAACGGAGTGCAGATTCGGATTCAGCGCCCCAAACAACCTTAGAAACACCTTTTGGTTGCTTAGATCCAAAACCGTGTATACTTGCGTAATATGAATACATTATTTAAAACAATTAACGGATATTTCAGAAAATATATAATAAATGAAAAAAGTTGAGTTAACATTATTTTCTAGTTCTCTATATTTATAAAATAAGTATCCGAATCCATTGTTGTATTTTAATTTATTTAGAAAAGTTTTAATATGACATTATAATTGTCAACAGATCAGATCGGTTCATAAGTTCGTAGCGTTTTTGGTTTCTAGAACGGGAGTAACTTGAAAAAAAATTGTTAGGCGTATGTCAATGATTTTAATATCGTATTATTGTTTAATCGAATAGTTTTAACTTAATGAATTTGTCCAAAGATTATTTTGTCCATTCACAAAAGAAAATGAAATGTAAAGTAGGAAAAAACGAGAATTTCGTATTCTTTTGTTTGAATTCAATAGAAGAATTAAAGTTGCTAAAATGATTTGTGTTGTTTTCGGAGAAAACATAATTTGGGATAGTGCAGCACGGAAATGTTTTTATCAATTATACAGTTCTCGACGTTTAAGAAGATCTCTGCGAACTCTTCAAATCAAAGTGATTCAAAAGATTAATAAATTTTAGATTCAATAAGAACGCTACGAACTTATATCTGGCGTAAACTTGATATATGTAAGTACTATCGCTAAGACAGTATAGCACGCACAACGAACGCATCCGAGCATACTTGAAGTCATATTAAAAAAACATAGGACTTGAAGGTGAATAACTTACAAATGTTAACTGCCAAATCTATCGAAGAACTACTACTACTACTATATATAGGTGACGTTATTACGACCGCTTGTCCTAAATGTAATTTTATTGGTATAGAGGTAATTTTGCAGTAATTTACTTTATGGAGTAGATACAAGGACTGAAAAATGTTTTCTATACTTAATCAGAAATATCCTTCGACTTCTGAGAGATGTGAGACATACGTTAAAGAAGGTTGAGTCGGTTGGTTGGTTGCTCTAACCCGTCCTCAATTAGCAACAAAAGTAGATGAGGCACTTAGAATGCCTGGAAAAGATTGAGAAAGGAAGAACTACATAAGACGAAAAAAACTATAGAGAAGGCAAGAAATAAAACCGTTTGAAAAAAATTGAAAAATCTCTATTCTCTGGAGTTTATAATATATAAACCCTTGCACTCTGGTTTTCATACGAGGGTAGCTGTTTATATTTCCTGAACAACAAGCAAAAAAAAATTTTTTTACCAAAAATAGTTTTATTGATTTTTCAAACATTTTCCTTGAAAATCAATGCACTTTTGCATTCGTTTTAACCAATCTGAAAAGCATTGCTGCCACTATGAAGGCGGTATATCCAAAATATGAGTTTTGAATGCCTCAACTGCCTCTTCCGGCGTAGAAAACCGTTGACCTTGAAGCTTATTCTTCACGTGTGGGAACAAAAAGAAATCACAGGGTGCTAAATCAGGGCTGTATGGCGAATTCATCAATTCAATGTTTTGCCCGGTCGAACATTCAATTGTTTGAACCGATCTGTGAGAGCTCGCATTATTATGGCGGGGAATGATCTGTCGTTTTCGGTTTGTTTTCCTTATTTCTTCAAAAAGTTTTAACAAACAAATGGTTGTGTACCATTCGGAATTGACCGTTCTACAACTCTCTAAAAGCACGGTTGCAACGTGACCGTTTTTTCCGAAAAAACAGGCGACCATTTGTTTTGATGTGCTTCGAGCACGAACAACTTTTGTTGATTTTGGCTCATCTTGGAATACCCACCCAGTCGTTTGCTGTTTACTATCGGGCTCATACGTATAGATTCAAGATTCATCACATGTGACGACTTTATAAATCTTCTATGAAGCACCTCCATTGCATTTTTGCTGCATTTCTTGACATTAATCGACGTGAGTCGTTTTTTAGCGGTTGTTAGATTATGTGGTACAAAAATGAACATAGCTTCTTAGCGGCTAAATATTCATGCAGGATCTTATGCACACTAGTGTTACTAATACCTAGAGATGCTTTTATCTCAAGGTATGTCACATGACGGTCTCGCATTATCAATTCAGACACTGCATTAATGTTTCCTGACACAACAACATATGTGGGACGACCTTCACGAAATTCATCGTCCAAAGAACGCCGTCCAAGTTTGAACTCACTATACCAACGATATAAATTTTCGATGGTGCTTCAAATGTTCACGTGTTAATTCCATTTTTTCGCCGACATAAAATTTTTAAGTTACTGTCAACAATAGAAATAGCGACCGAATAATAAAACTGTCAATGTAAAAAAATGTCAAAAATGACAAACTTCACAATGCAATCATCAGATCGGAGACAACACTAACAGTATTGCCAGTTCCCGAAATATAAACGGCTACCCTTGTATATTATAAACTCCAAAAATTTGTAACGGTAGTATACAAAAATTTACAAATACACTACAGACAGACTATTCTTGTTTCGGTGCATATGTTTGTATTTACACATAAAAATATGACGTTATCTAATTTTCAGTATTATGTGTGTTTTATTTACGATGATTAATATACACACTTTTGATTGAATAACATACATTATATGACGATATTCACAAACCTGGAAATTCGTTTTGTTTTGTTTACGATTATATTCACGATAAAATTTAAAATTACTAATTCTAATGAAAAAATGAAAAATATTTCTTAGAAGATTTTATTATTAGTTTTATCTTTCGAAATATCAATAAATAGAATGAATATATCTGATAAACATCATTTTAAGTGAGACAGTGCTCAAATTATTCTATTTTAATAATCTGTGAAGTATTTTGATGTTTCATAAAGTCTTATAAAAACAAGTTCTATGAATCAATCACATCCAATAAATAAATAAGAATCAGCACTTCTGGATAGGAGCATTACATATTTGTAGAAAAATATTTATTAATATATATCTACGCTATTTGAAATATTAATTAACTAAGATTTCCCTAAAAAATAATCTGAAGTACTTAATTCATAGCCTCATTATTTTGAAAACAATTATTTAATATCGATTTGTTAATATACATTGCTTTGAAAAAGTTATCATATATATCTCTTAAGGTCCTGTGAAACATATACAGCCATAAATAATAACTCCCGTAAGTGCCTATATTTCCTAATAAAATTTGGAGATTTCTTTTCTTATATATATAAATTTAATTAAAATTATGTCATAGTGATCAAGTTATAAATTGAATTCGACATTCCTGTCAAAAAGATTGTCACATGAATTAAGTTGATGCATATTTTTATATTATTTAGCTTAACTAACGGCTAGTGTTTTTGTAAAGGATCTAGCGGTTTTGAGAAGCCGGAGAACTACTGAAAAAAGCATGACCATAGAGATATAAAGTCAAAGCGCGACCATCTTGTATTTAGCCTTACCCGGTTGATGGCGGGGGGCAGAGGTTTCTGATCAAAACGAACTGTTTTTATCACTCGTTGAAAAAGTACAGCCAAAATCCCGAAAATAAGGTAGGCAAGAACATGTGAACCACCTCTAAAGCTGCAAGGTAAGACAATCAAATCAGGAAGTCAAGAATGAATTAGGGCAATCTACACGGATGAAGATAGTCTTTCCATATCTTAACATTGAGATTTGACATTTGTAGTCAATTATTATGGAGCACTACGTAATTCAGCAAAGCGTCCAGATTATTCAAATTTATTATGAAAATGGTCGTTCTGAATACATTCCTCTCATTACATTAATATTATGGTCAACATAATAATCCTAGTCGAAAGAACAATTCAGTGTTTTGTGCAAAAATTTGAAGCAATTGATTCAGTAGCAGGTCTTCCATTACTTGTTCGTCGTCGAAATGGCCGTTTGGCTAAGAATATTGTTGTGATGCGTGGAAATGTAACTCAATACATACATATATGTGTATTTCTAATCTGTCCTCTGTTGGTATTTTTGAGAGGGTTCAACATTTCAAAAAATGCCAATGTCAATTAGTCATCAAGATTTTGGATTATTTTGTAGGGCTATGTTAGTTTATTTGTCTACAGAAATATACTGCGATATATTGCCGAAATATTCAAAAATAGAATCTTTTGTGTATGATATGCCAGACTTAGACTAGAAGAATATTTGTGTGACGTAATCTTCCGAACATATTGAATGCCAATTAATATGTTTTTAAATAAAAATTAAATTGCTTTTGGCCTTTTACTGTAAGTTGTTTTATTTACTTTTAAAGATGCGACATACTTACTGAAAGACCCTTTACACAAAGCTCTGAAAATCAAAGCCGTTACGAAATTGGAGCTGACAGAGATCATGATAGATGAATTGAGTGTTTAATAATAAAGTGCAAAACTTGGCGAAAGAGAAGCAAGATTACGTAGAAGCCTTCAACAGGTATATGCAAAAAAGGAATAAGATTGAGGTTCTAAAGAGGCATTAAGATTGCAATAGGTCGCCTCAAGAAATCTATATATGTATCTATTATCTAATTATCTTTTCAAACATAATTTGAGGAATTTTGACAAAAGTGCTTAGAAATAACTTCCTCATTACTTTAGAAACAATTATTTAATCTCGATTTATTAATGTACATTGCTTTTAAAAAGTTATATCTCTAAGGTCCCGTGAAGCATATGCAGCCATAAATAACAACTTCCGTGAGTGCCGAGATTGTCTAAATAAAATTCAGAAATGTTTCTTTTTTTATTATATATAAATTTAATTGAAGTTATGTAACGAAATAACCTTCATATATATTTTATACAGATGTTTTCATATCATATTATTCTATCAACACTATAGTGTTTAAAATTTTTCTATACAACTGTACCCCTTTCACATGAATACTAATCAGACTACGTCCCGTATCACACGAAATTTATCGTACAGAATTAATCAGTGACTTTGTCTGCTATAAACCTAGAACGATTAGTGCTGGCAAATAACGAATCCATCATTTAATCCCTGGAATTTTTAATAAATCCTCTATATTATATTTTGAAAAAAATTATATTAATTTATTTGATTTACCAGCATTTCCATTAATATTTAGAAATTTATCACTTTCATACAATAAATAATAAACAAAACATTTCATTTATAAGAATTTTAGTATATCCTGTTTACAATAAAAGTAGATTTCCGTAACAGACCTTGAAAGTCTCTTTAGGATTGTAACATGGTAGATCTGTTACGTTTCTTGCTGTAAGTGGCAATAGGCATAGCATAACCTTCCTGCCTATTACTACCCAGAGTATTTTTTCCAGGTATTTATTTTCTTTAACCTGAATCGAGCTGGGAGCCGCAAAAGTACCAACCATGTCATGGACTGTGTCCGAGGTTCGTACCCGGTACATCAGATCTACAGTTCAGTGATCTACCTATTGTCTACCATTAGACCAGCATGACCACTTGTTTTAATCGTCGTAATCAATATATTGTACATAAATCGATTTAATTTTTGTTTCAAATTCTGGACATACTTCGGAAATTTCGATTTATCATATTGATTAATATTATTCTTAAGAAATAAACTAATATGGGGTTGCAAAACTTACCTTTTTGAAATGGTGTCTAATACATATTGGGTCTGGGAAAAAGTTCGTGGCGTTTTTTCAGTAAAATTCAACTGGTCCCCGCATGGCGCGTGGACGAATTCATTTAAACCGAATATGCTCCATTATTATCGACAATGTTTCGCCATTTTTTTGGTAGATCCATGATCCCATCGGTGAAAAACTTCTGTGGTTTCTGGTCGAAAAACTGAATCAAGTAGTTTTCACAGGCTTCTTTTGAAACCAACTTAATTCCATTGAGAGAGTTCTGCAGAGATCGAAACAGATGATAGTCAGAGGGTGCTATATCCGGACTGTAAGGTGGGTGCATCAAAACTTCCCAACCAAACTCTCTCAATTTTTGACGGGTCATCAAAGAAGTGTGTGGTCGGGCGTTGTCATGATGGAAGACAACACCTTTCCTATTAATCAATTCGGGCCGTTTTCTTTCAATCGCCTGGCGTAATCTCTCTAGTTGTGCACAGTAGAGTTGAGAATCAATCGTCTGACCAGTTGGAAGTAGCTCGTAGTGGACGATTCCCCTCCAGTCCCACCATACACACAGCATCACTTTTTTTGGCGTCAATGTTGGCTTAGCGAACGCTTGTGACGGCTCACCATCCTTTATCCACGATCTTTTACGCTTCCGATTATCGTACGTAATCCATTTTTCATCTCCGGTTATTAAACGTTTCAGAAACGGCTCGATTTTATTCCGTTTCAGCAGCGCATCGCAGATGTTAATTCGGTCCATCATGTTTTTCACGCTCAACTCATGAGGAACCCATACGTCAAGTTTTTTTTTGTAACCAGCTTTGTGTAAATGGTTGAAAACAGTTTTGTGGCCAATGCCTAGCTCCATGCCAATATCGACACTGCTGATATGCTTATCTTGTTGGACTTTTTCAAGAATTTCATCAGATTTTTCAGTGATTGGACGACCGGAGCGTGACTCATCTTTCACATTGAAATTTCCAGAACGAAAGCGAGCGAACCATTTCCGCGCAACAGATTTCGATAAAGTACCTTCACCGTACACAGCACAAATTTTATCACAAGCCTGCGCAGCGTTCTTCCCCTTATCATAATAATATTGCAAAATATAGCGAAATTTCTCATTATTCTTCTCCATTTTCAAGTGCGAATAACTTTCCAACCACTGCACCGATTACAATGTTTCTACGCTCAAACTAACGTTCGGAAGGTCATCTAAAAAACGAGCCCTCGGTGGTGTCGCTGTGACTTGTTGTTCTTTAGTTATCGGCAACCAATGCCATCTATCGGGAAAAACGCCACGAACTTTTTCCCAGACCCAATATATTCCATATTAATTAACAGCGTGACTACTGATTTATTAACCCCAGCAGTTTAGTGAATAATTAACTGATATTTGCTTTCCATTATTAATCACGAAGGTCGGATTAAATCGTCCAACGTTATCTTTAAGCGAACGAATAACATCAAAGTTTAAAAATTATTTCTGAGATTTATTATGATCAACCGGATAAGGATATTTATGACAATTGTTTATGTAACTACAGATATGTTGTAAAGTAGTTCAGTTCTAATAAAATCTAAATATATTAATAGTAAAAAGCGTTATGCCTTACAGAATATTCTAGATATCGATTTTACGAAATTCAATCTCTATCCCAAAAGAAAGAAACATGTTAGAGGTTCCAAAGCGGCAATGCAGGAAATTTGCACAAGAAAAATTAGACAAGAAGGCAAAGATATCCCAAAATCATCTAAGTATATCAATATATACGAGGGTAGTTTGACAAGTAGTGAGAATGGAAAAGAAAAACGAATTTTTAAATACAAAATAATTTTTATTTTTCAATATATTCTCCTAAAAGAGCAATACATTTATTCCAACGGTGCTCCAATGCCCTTATGCAATCCCTAAAATGCGATTTCGGAAGGCTTACAAAATACTCATTTACGAAGATGATAAGCTCGTCGTTAGACGAAAATTTCTTTCCACCTAGTGCCGTTTTCAATTTTGGAAGAAGGTGGAAGTCGGAAGGGGCTAGATCAGGCGAATAAGGTGCATGCGGTACTAATTGGAAATGCAACTCGTGGATTTTGGACATCGCAACTGTGCTGATATGCGAGGTCTTGGTGAAACAGAATCTTTTTCTTTGTCATTCCTGGCCGTTTAGCATGAATCTTAACATTTAATTTTTGTGAGAGTTCTGCATAATATTGTGCGTTTATTGTGGTACCCTTCTGAAGGTAATCAATGAGCAAAATGCCCTTTGAATTCCAACAAATTGATGCCATCACCTTGTTTGCCGATAAAGTGATTTTCGCTTTCTTTGGAGGTGCAGAACCACGTCCTAACTATTGTTTCGACTGTTGTTTAGTTTCGGGTGTACTGTAGTGTATCAAAGTTTCATCGCAAGTAATAAATCGCCTACAAAAATCAACCGGATTCCGCTTATAAAGGTTCGAACACTCATTGGAAATGCGCAAACGAGTGAACTTTTGATCAGTCGTAAGCAATCGTGGCACACATCATGCCGAAAGCTTGGAAAGGCCCAATTCTTTCGTTAAAATGTGGTGTACGCGTTCTGTTGAAATATTTACCATGCCTGCTATCTCTCACACTTTGAGTCGTCGATCTTGCGCAATAATATTATAGATTTTTATAATCATTTCCTTAGAAGTCACGATTTTGGGTGCTCCAGAGCGCGCTTCATCAACACAGCTTGTTCTACCACGTTTAAATTCATTTACCCATCTACTTATTATGGCGGATGATGGAGCAGATTCACCTAATATTTCCCGTAACTCATCTTTTATTTCGGCAGCTTTCATACCCTTAATTACGAAGTATTTAATTACCGCACGATACTCGGCTTTTTCCATTTTAACAAAACGACGTGTTGCTTCTTTTTCAATCAGCTGTCAAAAGTAAGCTAATCAACCGATTTATTTAAATATCGGGATGTAAACATATAAATAGACAACCTAAATTAGAGTGCATTTGTTTTACCAATTAGAGCGCCACCTATGTGCCATTCCCACTACTTGTCAAACTATCCTCGTATGTAATTGCAACGGTAAACAACGTAGAGCAAGTGGATATGACGTCTGACGGGGAGATGCGCTCAGCTAGGCTATCTGAAATTTATGAATCTAAAGAGGAGAAGTTGGTGAAACAAAATCAAGTTTATACAAAGGACGAAAAACCATAATAAATGTTAACTTTACTAGGTAAACACATAAAAGCCGAGAGACTCCATAGAAAAAGTTGGAGATTCGAAACAAAAAGGACAAAAATCAAAAAAAGTCTAAGAACAGAAAGTCTAACCTTCAAGGAAGATGTTGCTTCGGAGAAGATAGGGGTGATGTGCTCCGTTCATCTAGCGACCTAGGTGGAGCCGAACAAGCTTAGATCAGTTTGTAGAGATACTTGAAAGCATATAATAACATAACGAAGCAGAGGTCTCAAATTACCTTCGCTAAATGTACACACAAACCAGATTACCGCATAATGGCTAGAAGATACGGTCCTCGCACTGGGAGAAACTAAAGAAAATGGAGAAACTCATACCATTCTAAATCATCCTTAGGCAACGGACATGTAAAGTATCAATCGAGAAGATCAAAGGATTCGACGTCAAACGATTTAAAAAGGCTACTTTCAAAGTCAATCGAAGACAAAGATGTAGCAGTAGCCATATTCCTGGATATAGAGGAGGCATTTAATAATAATAATAATAATAATAATAATAATAATATCTTTATTGTCCAACAGACAGGCCATTTAAAGGACACATCAAACAATATGTACAGTGTGCAAGTATTAAATGAAACTAACTTAAATATACAATATATAAAAATTAAAATATACAATATTAATAATAAATGAAAACTAAAAACTTAAGAATATATTTATAGGCAAAAAAAATAAAAAATAACTTATATGAAACCAAAGTTGCACCACACTCTTAAACCACCAAAAGTATTACCTATGAAAAGGATCTGGGAATAGCCTATTCGCATTCCTGCACATATGGGTAAGTGGAGCTTTCAATAGAACATTAGTCCTGACCCTCGGAAGAGCGAAGGAATCAAAAGACCGAGTGGAATGAGAAGGAACCAATAGACTAACCTGAGACAGTACAGAATGGACATCCACATCATTATTAATTAAGTTAACAAGAAACTACGCACTGGTAGCATCCCTACGACAAGACAAAGATTGGAAGCTGTGTCTAACCAATAACGCCTCATAATCAACTCCCCTCGGTGGGTATGTACCATCAAGCCGGTAAGATAAGTACTTTAAAAATCTTTTCTGGATTCTCTCCAGAAACAAACTTTGATAAATATAGCGCGGATACCATATCACCGAGGCATACTCAAGCTTAGTCCGGACAAAAGCATAGTATAAAACCTTGAGAGCCGTAATGTTATTAAAATGTCTGCAGGAACGCACAAGGAAGCCCAAAGCACGTGACGCCGAAGCACATATAGTAGTGATGTGATCTGTAAATTCCAATCTGGAGTCAAACAGGACCCCAAGATCCACAATTCTCGACTTCCTCAGAATGACAGTGTGATCAATGGTGTACTGACTAATAAGGGGATTATTGCTTTTAGTAAAAGTTACCACAGCACACTTATCAACATTAATAGTAATATCATTCTGCACACACCATTCACTAATTGTATTAAGATTATGCTGCAGTATCCGGCAATCGTCATAGGATGTTATCCTAGAAAAAATTTTTAAATCGTCAGCATATGCCAAGGAATTACATGTAAGTGATTTGAACAGATCGTTAATGAAAATATTAAACAATAAGGGTCCCAAAGTGGATCCCTGTGGAACTCCAGAAGAAGCAGTATATACATCTGACGAAAATCCATTATACGAAACATAGCAACTACTGTTATGTAGATATGAAGAGATCAAATCAATTACATAATGGCAAAATCCAAAGCTGGATAATTTAGAAACTAATACTGAGTGGTTAATTGTGTCGAAAGCCTTAGCAAAGTCAGTATAAACGACATCCACTTGCTGTCTACTGTCCATTGACTCGCTAATAAATTGTGTTATTTTCACTAAGTTGGAAACAGTGGATCTACCAGCAGTAAAACCATGCTGCTGCAGAGAAATAAAGGGTTTCAAACATTTAGTAAGTTTTCGGTGGAGAATATAATCAAAAATCTTAGCAAAATTAGACAGAATACTAATTGGTCGACAATTATGGAGAGAGCAACGATCACCTTTCTTAAAAACAGGAACGATTCTAGTGATCTTCCAGACATCGGGAAAAGTTGAAGTCGTCATGGCCAAATTAAATATAACAGCAAGTGGTTCGCACAAAACTGAAGCACAGTCCCTAATGATAAAACTAGGAAGTCCATCGTGACCCGACGCAAAATCAGCCCTGAGTACATTAATACTCTGAAGAACATCACTCAATGTGAATGGTGCCAGGTACAATGAGTTAAAACATAGATTATACGATTCGGTGCCCGTGTGAACAGAGCCCGGACGGAAAACATCAGAAAAAACCCGAGCGAAGGCATCAACAATTTCACGGGGATTCGTAATTTCCTCATCGCCAAGACGCAGACAACCGGGAATCCTAGATGCACCAGACCTACTATTAATGTACCCCCAAAACTGTTTGGGATCTGAACAGATGTTCTGCGATATATTCGAACAATACACGCCATATGCACCACCTATCTCCAACTTGACCAATTTGCGCAATCTCTTGAATTCATTACGGAAGTAAATAGATCTCGTGGCTTTCCATTTTTTAAAATAATATTCCTTCAGTTTGACCAATTGAATCAATGCAGAGTTAAACCAAGGCGGATATCTTCGATTTTTTCTATTCACCCTAGGTACATAATCATTAACAAGCTCGTACAAGATATTGTAAAACCTATCAACGGCCAAGTTGACATTCTTAAACGTGCTGAGAAAAGACCAGTCAATTTCAGCCATAGCACCATAAAGAGCAGTCAAGTTAGCTTTCCGAAAATTAAATCTTAAATTATTGTTGGAAGGAAAACTAGTAAAGTGTCCCGTCAACAGCTGAACAGATATATTTAATAACGCGAACTCTGTGGCAGAGACCTTAGTAAGGAAAGGAATTGCACCTATCTTAGGCGAACGGATAAAAACTAACCTAGATAGAGGAATAACATATAATCCATAGCCAAAATCACCATCAAAGCCGTGAGAGGAAGTGATCGTCCTAAGGAGAATGTGCTGTCGCCCGTTTTATGGGCGACTCTATGCAACGAAGACCTGCTAACGATTTAACAATTGTTATGCAAAGCTGCTTTGCTGCAGTTATTTTGGAACAAACACAAAAGACTTTAAATATACGTAATAAATAGCTGGCGTAAGAAAAAACATTTATTAGCTAAATTCAAAAAAGTGTTTAATTCACAAAGATAATAGTGCTAGAAAACGTGAAAATTCTATTTACGGGAATTCAAACTACTTTTCCAAAGGCTCCAATGCAATTCTCATATACTAAAAGTCACTAGTAGAGCAATTATTGTCTTGGCCAGGTTAGTCCCAAGATGACCCTATGGCGATTCATAAGAGTAATCAGATTCATGATGGGAAAGAAGCAAGCTAAAAGAAATTAAGATTACAATGGCAGGTGGCATAATAGGTCTCGCATGTCACTGCATCCATGAGATATTTGTTCGGCATGACATTCAACTTACTACCTGTACACATTTACATTTAAGGCGAAACAAGATCATTGACTAATGCACAACGCTGATCATCATAAGTTGATAGAAGAAGAGGATTCCCTTATGGGAAATCAAGTGATGTCATGATTTAGACTTGAATTTTGACGATAGTGGATCTACTAATGGGGAGGCGTGAACTCAATAAACATTTGTACAATACAATTTTGAGAGATTAAATAATATGTAGAATTTATTCCATAAATATTTGGAGCGACATTTTTAAAAGTTCAATAGAAACGATTTTAGTAAAAAAATTCAGTTAAGGCTAGTAAATTTTAGCTATTAATAATTGTTTTTTTTTTTAATTTGATGTATAACCCCTATCCAAATTAATTTTCGCATTCTGTATACGTATTTTGAAACAAAATCCGTACATGATCTGTACCGTCGAAAGCCAACCGCCTGTTAGACCGAGCTCGAATATCCTGCTCAAGAGGTATCAGTTGTACCGGATTCATTGAGGTACTGGAGTGTTGTACCTGCGATAACCGTTCGTACACCTGCTTTATGTTTAAGTGTTAATCAATAGATACTTTTTATTGATCATTTTCTTTGCTCATTAACAAGTAAATAGTTTCCCTTAGCCAGCTATTATAGTTTCCTTTTAATTCATTTAACGAGTGCTTTGAAAACCACGGTCAAATTTTATTTTGTCATTTCTTTAATTAATTAAGTAACAATTAATTCAGTGGAAGGCTGAACTTTATTAACTTAACTGTTATAATTTACATTTGTAGTTATTTTGTGGGTGTAATCCGTTGTACTTGGGATGTGTCCAAAGAGGCACCGTGTACTATTGAAAAATTTTTATTGTCAACCGACTATACGTATAGTGGGGGAAAAGATTTTATTTAGAGCAATTGATGAGAATATCCTAAACAACTTCTTTTTTTTTCGTTTAATACGTATTCGTTTTAAACAATCTAATCGCTACCTTGTAAATCAACAATTTCGAACACACAATAAATCAATATAGCGCTTATTAGTTATTTTCTTCTCTTTTTTTGTACAAAGGATCCTTGTCACTAGGGATAGTAATTAAATTAACGTATTTTGTGGATTCTTTATTTCAATATTGGCAAACGGGCTTTCATGGTTACAATATTGTGAAGTCCTATAACATTATATTAACATAGAACCCCTCCCACCCTCCGCAGTTTTCCTGAGCTGGTAAGCATCTTGAGAGCAAGTTAGAGAATCGTTAATTAATCAAAAAATACGGGCGTGGATTCAAAGTCCTATTATGAACAGAACTGACGTTGTCATATATTTAAATATGATTCAAACATATATGTTTTATTTTGTTTTACATCAACTTTATATATACATGATATAATCTTATTCCTTATGCAAACTTTATAAAAATCAATTCTTATTAATCTACATTACGAATATTAATTACAATGCTACATAAATATATGACCTTACTAGGTAATTATATAAATATACCTTTATTACAAAAAGAAATATTGTTTTGTATTTATTTAACTACGACACTGCATAGCAATATGTAAATATATTACGAAAATAACTTTCGCGTAACTTCTAGTGCTGTTATGATATATGTGGTGATATATGTTTGCGTATGACATACATATATACTACACACACACACACAGAGATATATATATATATATATATATATATATATATATATATATATATATATTATCATTATTAAATAAGATAATTTAAATTATCTTTAATACTGGGCGGTCGCTGTATATTGATCTAGAGTTTAATAAAATTATTATTGCGAAGCGTGAAGTTAAACCAGTTTCACATGAAATTATACATATTTTCGCTACCGCATTATATGTTTTTTGTTTCTCGGTATACTAACGTACAAGTAATTAATGTTTCAACAAATTCAGGAAACCCACCCAAGCTTCCGAATTTTATATTTATATAATATAAATGTAATTCAAAATATGTTTTTTTAATCTTTCGTAGCTAACCGTACATATTTTGACTGACGAACAAGTTTAATCTACTCAAACTACCTAAAAAATATTAAAATCTAAGAGTTCACTCATTTCTTAGTGTCTGATAGCATACTAACTTTCTAGGCATTGTGTATATATTATATTAATACTTACATACACCATTTACAAAACTATCTTCAATGATTTATTGGTGTTGTAAAGGATTTAGAGTTTCTTAAGATTCATGCACTGGTGGGAGCCGTTCAACATGGCCAATGGCAAATTTTTTAATTTCTTTAAACAGAATTTCATTCTAGATCCTTGTGGCAATAACTGTGGACACGCACAACTATACATCACTATAACCATTATTCGGAATTCACTGCAAAATTACAATATCTGAGTCATTGGCTGTACTTCATACTCACATACCTATATTGGCTTTAAAAAAAACATTTTGTACTTACTTATTTTATAATTGTAAGGTTCTACCTAATATGCAATACAACTTACTAAAATTAGTCCAAGTTGTTTCCTTTTAATAAATAAATGGTTTCATAAAATCAGTCTATCAACGTGCAATCCAAAATAATTTACACATTCAACAAGTTCAAAGTTGACCGTTAAGTGAAATTCGTGGATAATTTTCTTCTATATTAGTGAAAGGTGATTAATAGAGGCTACTGCGGTACCGTAAAAAAAGACCTTGGTTAATCTAGTTTTCGGCATGCTAAATGGAAGCAATACATATGGTACTAGTCCTAAAATATTTCTTTTTGATACACCTGATAGCATACGCTATAGGTGTATATATTTATCCTGTTGTTTAATTAGAAAACGCTTTTGATGCAAATATAATTTAAACAATTCAACTCAACACTGTGTGCCAAGCAATATAAAAGTCCTATCATATGTCTAGAAAGGCAACAGAGTAATATCTTCATGGTGATACTTTTTCTCTGTTGTTTGTTGCCTTGTTTTACTAATAGATGATATGAAGACTGTGTTTTTCAATATTCTTTTAAACTTTTCAATAGAGTATTCGGTTACTCTAGCTATTTCTGAATAATAATGTTGATGTAAATTAAAACAGTGATAAAGTAAAAAATAATATTACTTTTCGAAATAGCGTTTTGATCAAACAAATAATAAATTATTCATTTATTATCCCTTCAAATTTAAATTTTTTAAATCGAAGTAAATAATGAAAGAATGTGGAAAACGTCAAGAGCTTTACGCAATTCCAATAGGAGGTTCTAGAAATTAATTCACTAATTTTCTAACTAACTGCTCGTTCTATTCTTGAAAAAAATTAACACTGACCTATTTTAAAAACCAAAAAATTATTTCACCATATACTTTGCAAAAACAAAAAATATTTTATTGTATTCAGGTATTTTAATTTTATAAGGTTAAAATCTAATATTTATAGTATAGTATAAAAAATGTTGCACATAATATAAAATACGTGTCATAGTGTACGCATTAATGTCTAACGGCATTGATATATGTATCTGTCTGTATACTTAATATTAAAGCGAAACTATTGCGTTATCAAATATTGATATTTTAGTATTTTTAGAGATTGCTAAGCCTTCAATTTTTACATACGCAGTAGTAGAAATAATAACAAAGATAAGTTAGAATAATGTTTTATATTAACGTTAATTTAATATGTTTTTATTAGATATAATCACGGTGATACTTGTATATAATTTTAAAAACAATTTGATAGGCTTTATACTGTGAAATATCTATTACTTCTTAATTGACTTTTGTTAATAAAAACTCCGTTGGCATAAAGTTACAAAAATCTGTATACAGTTGGAATTATTCAGAAAAAAATTACTGTACAATAAAAGAAACACCTATAACACCTTTTGCTATAACACTTATATACAAACATTATTCACAATATATTTTGAAGCACATTAATAGAAAACACATTTCGCCAAAGATTTCTGTAAATATCTAGTATACTGCAATCTGAATACAGGTGTAAAAATTATTTAAACTAATACTAAAGTAAGTTAATATTTTATTGGACCACCGCCGGTATTTATGATAGTTCGCAAACACGAAGGAATGCTAGAAATCAAAGCTTTTATTATTTTTGGTAACCTTTTCTCCGATTTTTTAATTAGAATTTCCTGTAACTGCTATTTGGATTGGACAACATATGTATACATATATACTTTTAAAGTTTTTAACTTCTTTCCGTGGGTTATCTGTACACAACATAAGTCAAATGCAGTGGCGGCTCGTGAGTATTTGACATGGTGAGGCAGATAGAATAATAAATATTCAAAATTGTTTACAATTGATTAATAAACTCTATATACCTACTACATATAAAAACAGTTTATATATATTTATATATATATAGGGCTTCCAATACAAACAGGGCTGCCAGACGTGAACTGAGCCCTATATCGCGCTCCATTCGATTTTTAAGGGAAAACGAAGTTTCAAAGCAAATCCTTGTGAAACGAAAATAAATATTCTAAAAAATCAAACAAATTCTAAAAACATTAATCAAAAATAAGAACTCAATCTTCTAGGATTTAAAAATAAAAAATAAATACATTCCTATTATAATATAAAATTTAATAATATAACAAATATATACATATATATGTATATATATAAATCAACAACAATCCAATAACAAAATTTCAAAATTACATGCAAAATGAAAATATTTTAAAATACAGAGAATTTCCTTTATTGGCATTGCACGTAGAATTACATTTAATAGATTTTACTTCTTGTATAGCAAAGGTATCCTCCGGTTTTTTGTGTTAGCAAAATAATCAATTACATCATTATAAAATCGTTCATCCCTCGTCATCGTTTTAACCAATTCCTTTTCGATTGCAATTAGTGCACAGTTACTAAGTCTTTGTTGTCCAATTGTATTTCTAACATACGATTTTATACGTTTCAATGTGGAAAAACTTCGCTCAACGGACGCGGAAGTTACCGGTATGGTAACTACTATACTTAGCAATTTAAAAAGTTCTGGCATACAGATGGCTAACTTTTGTTCGTGCATAAATCTTAACATTTCACATGGTGTTTTAGAATTACCAAGGAGTTGCATGTCACTATAAATAACAGCTAATTCATTTTTTAATTGAATTTGATCAAAAAATTAATATTGTTCAAACAAATTATTTAAGAGCCTCTGAGGAAATGCCTTCGAATATTCTTTAAATTTACTTTCTGTTAATAAATCAAAAAAAGCAAGTTTTTCCAAATCAATAAATCTAATTTCAATTTGACTAATAAACGTATCTAGAATTTCGAAAAATAATTTTCTATAATTTTGTTTAGTATCTGGAACATCATCAATTCTACGCCTTTTATGTGCAACAGATTCGTCAGACATCGAATTTTCGTATACAGTACTGAAATATGTATCACACTCCCGAAATTCTCTAAACTTATCAAGCAAAAAACGTAAACGATCTCTGGCATAAGTAACATCAGTTAGTTTGTTTTGTAATATTGAAAATACAACGTCAGTTTGTCCAAATATTAACTTAAAAGTATCTAAAAGAAAATTAAAATCATTATCCAGAAGAAGATTTTTTAATCCAAAAGCTTCTCGTATAGATATGCTATCAAAGTCAGGACTTTCTGCAATGAAATCAAAAACTTCAATTAACTTATTTTTATTCGCATGAATTGTAAAAACAGCCCTAGAAGTGAAATTCCAACGAGTAGATGCGTTTGATGGTATATGTTATGTTTTTGACAGATTAAATTTAACACATGAGTTCTCTTAGTGGATTTGGAAAAAAAAGATGAAAACCCTGACAAATTTGAAAAAAATATTCTTACAGACGTTATGGACTTACAAGATGTTCCTAACACTAAATTCAAGACATGTGCATGGCAGTGTGTAAATATTGCTTGAGGAGCTATTTCTTTAACTTTTGTTTGTAAACCGTTCACATGCCCAGCCATAACTGCCGCTCCGTCATACGTTTGAGCAATTAGTTTACTATTAAACTGAAATTTTTAAAAAATATTAGTTAATAATTTAAATAAATCATCAGAGGTGCGACCTGAACTTACATCAAAGAATCCTAAAAACCTTTCAACAATATTACCCTCGATCGTGTATCTTACAATAATAGACAATTGCGAATTACATGTTATATCTGTTGTTTCGTCTATTTGCCATGAAAAATATTCTGAATTAAAAATTTCACAATCTATTTTTTTCTTTACAATAAAACTAATTGATTCTATTAATTCATTTTGAATTGTTTTCGATGTGCCAAAAAATACAGAGCTATCATCTAAGAATTTTTGTAAAATGGTATCATGTTTTGCCGTTAATAAAACAAATTCTTTAAAATTTCCCCTGTTTGCAGAAGTATTTGTTTCATTATGTCCTCTGAAAGATAATTACTGTGTACAAAGAAATATAGTAATATCAATTAAACGCTTTAATATATCTCGATTTTGGCTAACTTCTTTATTGTAATTCTCCATTTGATTGCGCCTCACATTGTCTATCGCATCCGCGATATTATATTTTCCGAACATATGTAATTTACAAGTAGTTAAAATGTGATGTTTGGATTTAGTATGTTTTTCTACTGATCGCGATAAGTTTTTAAGATCAAAATAACCCGTTTTACTCCAAATACTATCTGTATTTGTGGAAAAAATTATACATGCCCAACAAAATAATCTGTTTCTTTTCATACTACCACATAACCAATTACATTTGTTATACCACGAATTATTGAAATTTCTGTTAGACTTACCGTGTATTGTAAGAGATTTTGATAAATCAGGGTTTGGTCTTGGAAGGTTTTTGACATATAATTGATCTTCTACCGATAGAACAACGAACGTATTTCTTATTAAAAAATCTACAATGTCTTGTGTATTTCTTACATTTTCTAAATCCATATTCACAATTTTTAAATCACTGAAAATATCACTAAACAAATATTAAAATATTTAACCTAACTTTGTTATTCCCCCGAGTTTAACTGCTGTAATTTGCGATTCGGGCCGAGAATGTCAGCCTCGAGTATATTCGGTAGTTCGGCGATTGTGATTCGATGAGAGGCTCAGTTTAAATTGGCTTCAGATAATGATTGTATTGTACATACATACATACATTGATATCTAAATAATATCTACTTGAAACAATAAAATACTCCTGTTAAAACTTAAAACATATTATTTGCGTGGAGGAAATATTGAGAAACTGTACAAGAAGAATGTAAACCTTTAGACATCCTTATATCATTAAATAAATACTTAATTTATCCTATTAACAATGCTTTCTATATTATTAAAAAATTCAAAAATCTCACAATAAAGTTAGAAAAATCTATTAACTTTTGAATATTTTTTCTTCTTTGTTATCTTAAATATGTAGCTAATACTTTACTGTAATTTCCATAGAAATTGAGAATTTTTTTGATTGCTGTAGTGCGTTATAAATTTTCAATGAGAGGCAATGAGTGGCCGGGCCTCAAATATTCGTGTTTAGTAGGGATATACATAGATCAAGCATGAAGTTGGTCGGGGCAAGTATACGCGCTCGTACATTCGCACGGAATTAAAATGAAATGATAAATTTGTACTTTGCTTGTAATGCCGGTTTATTTAAAACTATTTTCTTATTGTTTATAAGATAAATTCTGAATAAAAGATGATAATTAATTTATAACATATATATATATTTTTAAACATATCCGCCCTTTGGCTGCTTAAATGCTTCTAAAGTATCACTCTCTGCTGTTGATATACAACTTTATACTTGTATAATATAAGTACACTTTTTCTTCATCTTTAACGATGCCCTGCATATTTTTAGGAAGATGTCTTTCTAGAACAACTTCACATTAATTTTTTCGCGTCAGTACTCCGTATATTAAATACACTTTCATCGAAAGAAAGCATATCTCCAAAACTCTATAGGTTCGATAAGATAGAAATCTCTTCACTTTGTTGCTTTGTCGCACTGATTTTACAATTCCTGACAGTGTAGACTTCCATATATGTACATATATGTATGGTTGTGCTTATATGTGTTTTTTTATATTAGGTTGTCCTAAACTGAAGTGCATTTAATTAACTGTGGTCTTCCAAGTCTTGTCTTATTAATATCAGTCTCCCAATCATTAAATCATAAAATAACAAAACTTTGTATTGTTACAGAATTTCTCTTTGTCATAGACACATAAGATCTTTCTCGGTGCACTAATTTATATTAACCTTTGTTTATCTCACACATAATTCTTTTATTTTGTTAGGTTCCATGTCTGTATTGTAGTTTAGATAAACTAATAAAAGCACAACGAAAGGCCCAACTCGTAATTTAGAATTAATTTCGATAATAACACGAAGAAATATCCACCGAATTTTGTAACACATTTTTATGCAGCCTAATTAACTTTTCTTATATAACTTTTTAATCAGAAACCGGATTTCAAAACATTATTCTTTATGTTTTACAATGAAATCCCACATAAATAAAAGCAATATTATAAAATATTTGAAAATCTCACAATTTCATAAACTAATTCACTAAGGAGGAATCAAAAGTTTGATACATCTCTCTCTACACTGGCCTAGTGTAGTTGGTAGCACCACAAGCCCGTATTGCTTATCTTAACAAGTTAACAACTTAAGATCCTTTGCTACTCCTAGGGAGGAACTAGCCAGATTATTCGGAGAGTAGGAGGGGTTCCTGTGCGAAAGTTCTTAAGGGGCGCCACAGCATCTAATCCCTAGATGTATCCTCGCTAATGCTGAAGCACTAGGATCCAATACGTGCTAACAATGTAAGAACAAAATTAGGAAAAAAACCAATAAAAATTATAAAACAAATCCTAAAAAATTTCAAAATAAGAATGTAACAAGTTCGTCGTTAAAAAGTCAAAACTTATAATGTTAACAAACATCCACTAATCCACTAACAGAATAAATATACTAATAAAAAGAGAAAATTTTTGAAATTTGTTGTCTGCAATTTCACTATAGAAAAGTTTCTTATTACGTGAAATGTTTTCAATAAAAAATGAGTAAACGATACACTTTAAGTTGTTTATTACTAAAAAAACTTGAGTTATTTCTTTTAAGTTTGGCAAAAGCTTTTCATAGTGTTCCTGCAATACAAACACCGTTTTCGAAGATTGATATAAAATAAGAAATACATAAATTAACAAGAAATTATATTTTACATATTGCTGAAACTAATTAGTGAGTTAATTTTCTCAAACATTCAATCAAAAATTGCAATAAGAAACTGAAATATCTTCTCAAAAAAATTTAATCCTAATTCTCTATTTAATTTGGATCGCGTGAATTGGCTAGATATTATGTAATTAAATACATATTTGTCGAAACCACACACAAAAACAAATTGTCAATTTACAGTTACTTCGTCACTTATAGCAGCAACCTAACTGCAAATAGTGACTTAAAGTTACTTTGAGGTAAAAAAACATCTTATTTTTATTTTTACAGAAGAAATATAAAATTACATTTTTAAATTGTAATTTCATATCTTTTATTAGCTGTAAATAGTTCAAAATCACTGTACCTGCAAACACATATGGAAATGCATTTTCACAAATTGATTGTGATTTTACGTATTAGTAGTGCACTTTTACAGCTTCCTTCCTGGCGTAAAATATCCAGTAATATAACTAATTGTTTTCGTGCACGTTTTCTGTTTCTTTTGGGATTATAGAAAGCAGCACTAAACTTTCACATAACTATATTATACAAAGTAATTCAAACACGGTCAATCTATTTAACTTGAGCTTTTTGTCATCAAATATAAAACAATTTCACACTATTTTTAAAATTACCTTACTTAAGGATAAATTTGAACTCCAGGATACCAAAGTGTTTTATGGATTGGTGTGGTGTAGTGGTTATGTACCAGTCATTGTACACCTAAACATTGTAATAACAAATTACGGCAAAATACGATATGTTGCTAAAGATAATCATTACCTTCCAGCGAATGATAAATCACTTGGATAATTGAGAGAGGCTAGTGGCACACATTGTGAATGTTATTATGTTGACTTTGACTTTAGTATGTTTTTGCAATTGTATACATCGCGGTCTACAATACAGAGAGAATCAAAAAATTCTGCAGCCTTTTTCTAATTATGTTACAAACTTATTTTAAAGCGGTACATAAATTGCTGAAAATATCGTATTTGTGTACATTGATCTGTTTTTGCTTTTTGATATTATTTATGCTTGTTGTACAATGCAATACACTTATTATAAACTAAAACAAATAACAGTAATTATTATCTTTTATTAATAAACTAATATAGAGTGCGGCAGAAATAACTTCCGAATATAAGATGTAAATACTAAAGCAACAAAAATGTATTTCTCAGTATAAAGCAGCAATATTTGTCATTTACATCTACTTCTCATATATATACATTTACACAATCAATTGGTTTTGAAAATAATAGTCTCCAAATGCCGATCGGCCTTTGCTATGCAATACTGAAAACTATCTCTGAAGTTCAACATTACTTTCCTGGTCATATCTGGTGATATGGCCTCGATTTCTTGACAGATAGTAGCATTTAAGTCGTCCAGTGTTCGTCGTTTCCATTTGTAGATTCGATCCTTCAGATGTGCTCAAAGAGATAAATCGCGAAAAGCGAAATCCGGGAAATGCTCTGACTGTTCCTTTACTCAAGTTTATGAACGAACAGCGCGATGTACAGTACACTATGTAACTTAAATGGCAAACATTACTCTATCGAAGTAAAATAAATTTCGCAGAAATTTCTGTCGCACCCTGTATAAATTTCTATACAAAATTTCTTAAAAAGAAATACAATACTGCAAATTACATTTCACTGACATCTTATAAATTAATAACTGATAAAAGATTATGCTCGAAATTTTCACTGCCACGATTAATACAAGCATCGATCCTTCGCACATTTTTATAATAAATAGACAAAAATTTTATAAGAAGGAAAATATAATTGTTGGAATAACTAATTGGATAGAGTTGGATGGTAAGAAATAAAATTATAAAATTTCAAATATGATTTTAACCTTTAACTGTGATAGTGTGGTCTGCCTGCACTCCGCTACCAAGTCCATAACTATGCTAGTGGGTCCGTCTAGACCCCGTTAGTATATGTATGACTATGCTAGTGAGATCCGCCTGGACCCCATTAACTTCTTTAAAATTTAAAAACATTTAAGTCTCCGAATAAATAAAAGTTAATTACGTTTTAAAGAATTTATTTGATAATAAGAAAATGGAGGGTGTTAATAAGAAACATATATTTACATTGTAATATCTCAATTCATAATCAGTTCTTAAATTTTTTTAAATAAACCTCATCTTTCCACTGAACTTTGTTTTTCATTGTACTATTATAAATAGTATTATTATTAGATAAATAACGGCTCTTCCAATAGGGACTTCCAAACTTTGACAGTTGATAGCTGCCATATTGTTGAAGCTACATCTGTCGAATTAGCTGTCATTTATGCAGTCTGTTTTGCCAAATCACTAAGGATGGATATGGCGTTCAATAACACGTGCAAATGCTTCGCCCATTTTACGGTCACCATGATCGTCCTACCGAGAGGAGTATTCGCAGTGTGGATAAATTTGAGTACGCTGGTCCAGTAAACAATGAACCAATACCCGTACGACGACGAAATGCAAGATCTGCCGAAAACATTGCCGCTGTCCGTGAGTGTGTGCAGGAGAATCCGAGGTAGTCGATTTCGCGTCGCTAACAAGAACTCGGCCTTTCGCAGACCACAATTTGACGAATTTTGCGTCATGAGCTGAAGGCAAACGACCAAAAACAACGATGTGTATTCGCTGAATGGGCCCTGGAGCAGTTGGAAACTGACCCTAATTTTCATCAAAAATCATCTTCAGCGATAAGGCCCATTTCTGGAGGCACGGGTACGTCAACAAACAAAATTGTCGAATTTGGAACGATACCAATCCACATGAGATCCAAGAGAGTCCAATGCATCCCGAAAAAGTCACTGTTTGGTGTGGATTTTGGGCTGACGGCGTCATTGGTCCATATTTCTTTGAGAATGATGTTGGTCAGGCCATCACTGTCAACGACGAGCACTATAGGTCGATGATTACCAACTTCGATGGACATCGATGGCATGTGGTTTCAACAATACGGCGCTACGTGCCACACAGCCCATGCCACATTGGACATTCTGCACGAGCGATTTGAGGGCATAGTCATCTCACGTGGAGGTGATGTGAACTGACCACCGAGATCGTGCGCCACACAGCGGCCCTCAAAGCCAACATAATCCATGTCATTGGTCAAATTCAGCCTGATTTATGCGCCAGAGTCATTGAAAATTGGACATTGGGACACACCCAACGAAGCCGCGGCGGACATTTGCACAACGTTGTATTACATACATAATGGCATCGATAGGCCTTCCAAACTAATAAAAATTTCGATGATATCTCACACACACTTTGTTCTACGTAAATTTAAAGATAGAAGGCGCTTAATGAAAGACCCATTATTAATAAATCCTTATTTATATGCACTAGTTAATAATATTTTACATTTGATTTGATTTTATTGACACCGAGTTAGAACAGGACAAATATTTATACTTATTTTACTTATTAATACATCAATATGGGTGAGATATATATTGCATTAAAAATCACCACGAGTTAGAAAAAAAAACAAAATGTGAGTATTGTAATTTACTCTAACACTCATACTGATGTATCAAGAAGTAAAACCACCACCACTATTCTGTATATATTTTTGATAGAGCATTTGCTTTTCTGCTAATAAAAAAGTTTTTAAAAATTAGTTCCGTTATACCCCCATAGATCAAAGCACAATTACTTTACCTTTGCATACATATTATTCTTTTAAGTGGTTATCTTTCGTTGTTCATCTCAGGGAACACTATTTATCACTTCTAGCGGTCATTCTCTTCATTAAAAGCACTTTTTTCTCACGACGAACTCAATAGCCGATGTTTCAAATATTTAACAGATCTTATCCTGATTGTGTTTGTTAATTTTATACAACAGTTGTGACGTATTGAACATCATACAAAATATACAGTGAACAACGAAAGATAAGAACTATGCAAAGATATTTAAAATGCACAAATATAATTTTATTTATAAAAAACATCAGTTAAAGTTTAAAGCAACTGCGAAAATATGAAAATTGCTAAAGTCATATTTACAGATTGATTTAGAACCTTTATGAAAGATAATACAAAAATTTAATGCAATTATGTTGGAGACCTATTGCAAGAAACTGTAATATTTAGATGTAACACTTTAGAGTTTGCTAAATAAAACGTTATTCATATTTTTACAAATTTCTTCAATGGCTTAGAAATAAATACTTTTAGAATTTTCCTTTTAAGTCTGTCATAATGATGATAAATGGAGCACTAAAACTTAATATTCTATAAAATATTTTTGTTGCGCAAAATTCATCGACGAAAGTGGTAAACACTAATCAAAGAAGAAATTAAAGTGCTAAAGGTTCACATATTCCTTATTATATGTAGTATTACAGGAACGCCAGTAAAAATATTTTGACAAACCAAGCCATCTTGAAATCCTGGCACGATATTTTTAGTAATATGCATATGCCTTGATTCAAAGTGGTCCCTGCAAAGTGCGCATTTTCGAAGCATTTCCCCGAATTTTAGTTCAGTCTTACTAGATACAGCAACACATTGCCTGAACCAAACAGGATTTGAATTAGATTTTGGATAAGGGCCACGCAATAATAAAAAATGAGACGAAAGAAACAGTTGAAAGTTCAATAATCCAATAACAAGTAAAATAATCTTCATCGATACTGGAATTTCCAACAAATATAATAATGAACGCCACCAAATTCACGTCTCTACATCAAATCATCACATGATTAAACCAACCAATGAGAACTTTGTTTAATATCTTTCTTTTTAGATATATCCCCATGGTCCATCTTTACTTTGATGGCTGCAGTCTTAAAGTTTTACATGCCACATCAATTCACCATCACTTGGAAATCTTACATGTACTATGTACGTACATACATACTAATTATAAGAATGAGACGGTAGTATAGGACTTCAGGCAAACTATCAAGAAGCAGTTTGAAAGTATTGGTGAGTATTTAAAGAACAGCGACTTATAACTTAGTACTATGACGTATTACCTTTCATCTATTGACAAAAAATTGTTTTTTCTATTTATTAACTATTTAATAACTAACTCTCCGAATAATTTACAGGCATACTGAAGTCGTAAATGTAATCGAATTAGAAATAAACTTTCATCAGACCGGATTTTTCTATTAAAAATTTGTTAATATTTAACGAAAATAAAATTATTTTACATGCTTTATGACTTGCGCACATCTACAAGTGTATGTATGACATCTACATACATATATATGTATGTACATATATGCAATGCCATTGTCTTTGATCGCCTTTTATTACTACTACATGTTCTAAACAGTTGTCTGAAATATGTGAAGTATACCATACAAATTTACATCTCCATTTTGATTTCAAATGTATATTTATAATTACATATTATAAGCGCAAATAAAAACAATTTACTTCGCACATTAGCAGTATTCAAGGTAACAATTCTTATCTATACTGTTATCTATTACTTGGTGCGCCGTATAAATACTTAAAGTTTGATTACTTTGACATTAGTTAATAAAAATTCGGCAATTCAAGTATATACTGTATACATTACAGTTTAAGTATCTACTTACTCTTCGATAGTGATTTATTAAAATGGCACAAGCACATGGTAAGTGATACTAAATTAGTGTTCAATTAATTACTTTTGTAAAAAATATTTACAATGTTTCACTTCCACGTAATCTTTTTTTTATCTTGGACTTACTCTTATTTAACGCCATTCAGTATATGTATATATCAGTACATATATAGATATTGACCTATACTAGTAAAATGTAACTCAAACGCCATAATATTCATAACTAAGGTGGAGCAATCTAAATTTTGAGTAAATACTACATGTTTGCAAAATATTGGTACCATCAAAAGGTAATACTATATATCGACATTAAAATTCATTGTAATAATAGATATTGCTTTTCAAGAATTGTACAAATTATTATATTAGCAAATAATAATAATCTTAACTGCTTTGTGGAAGTTCATTTTTGTTAATATTTTTTCACATATTAATTACAAATAAAGTTTAAAGCTTCTCTCCTTTTATAATTGGGCATGTAAATTTACTCAGTCTATTGTCAGAGTACAATAAAATCTTTTAAATATAATTATAAATATAAATCTCTTAAAATATAAAATTGCATAAACATTACTGCTTCTAGTAATGAATTGCAATTTTTGAAGAAAATATTGAAGCTTTCTTCGCTTTAGTAGGTCTTTTGCAAATACATAAGCTCTAAATACGTCAAACGTAGCTTTAGTTAAATTTCAATCACTTATATTAAGATTCATCAAGCTGAAATGAGGCGAAATTCATATTTCAATTAGATGACGGGTATCTAAAATAAATTGGTAATTCTGTTAATACATTTTAATACTTCCTCTCTCTTAGTTGGGCTAGAATCTACCGATACAATTTTATATAAACTTTCTAATAATCTCATAGGTTTGTCATCACTTTCACAATCTTTAAACACAGCAATGTCACAATCTGGAACGGGTTATGTTACTACTTTTTATTTATGCTTCACACGTACGAATTATTTAAACGAATCAATGATGCATATCGTGCTAAAATTTTAATTATATATTTTATCACTCTTCATATACATATCTTGAACAAATATCTATTTATCACATATATTCAGAATAATCGGTCTTTGTTTTCTTTTTCTTATTTTCGTAATTTACTCTCAAGTCACTACTAGACACTATAGTCTATGATATTTAATTTATATAATTATTTATATAATTGCAATTATTCTAAGTTGGGCAACAGTGATTTTCCTTTTAACATCCATAATTTAACTATTATGCCTACTGGACATTTTATTGATGCACATTAATTGCTTGAATTTTTATTACAAAAGAAAAGCAATAAATTTACATTAATAATTTGATGTGTTATAGTAAAAATTTACGTTTTCTATTGTATCCGTATAACTCAACATTACATATAATATAACTTTATAGTCACTAATTTTGGAATAGCATGCCAAATTTTCAGCCTAAATTAATGTAAGAATTCTGTGCCTCTGGCATGTTATTTCACATCTGTCTAGAAGCGCCCAATTCAGGAAAATTTTTAGAGTTTAAATAGAGAGATTGCAGTAATTTCGAACGTTGTATAACAGCCATTTTTTGACAACAAATGCAGTATACTTGCGGTCACTGTGTTGAAAATAATAGATCCTGGGCCAGCAGAATTTTTGTGCAGATCTGTTCACATTTTTCTGTAGCTTCCAAACATTTGAATCTAACCACAACTCCATTTATAATTTATAAATTACCAGTCCAATTATATGCCATACAGACCCAGCAGAGAACCGTAATTTACATGTTTTCGAAGACATCTAATAGTAGAGTTTGAAATATCTTTTTGTAATCGTTATTGTATATCCTCACGTATTTTTGGCACACTAATTTTAGGATTAACTACTATTTTTCTTATCGTCTATCGCTGTTATTTAAAATAGATTTTCTACTTCGTCTGGCTTTGTTTCGCAAAGTTCCGTCATATTTAAATGCTTTCCGTTAATTATTTCACCAATTTTCCTTAATGAATACCTTTACTGTATAGGTTAATTTTTATTTCTTGGTAGATACATCAACTTGTTGTCTTTTGCTCTTTTTTTGACACTGTATATACTTTTCCAAATTAATAACATTATTATATTTGTGTTTCAATCATATCTTTAATAGTACAATAAATTTCGAAAACGGACAAGGCAATCCAATGGCAATTCTGACGTAGGCAGGTCAATTCTCGTGTTTAAAAAGGATTAGTCATAATAAAAGAGGTTGTAACAGAATAGCATTGCCTAATAGAAAGAAATCTTTTTTTTTATTTTAAATAGCCACACAAACATTTTAAATTTATAGTCATTAAATTGAATAAAAATAATTTTTAAAATAGAAACAGTATTTAGTTAAACATTTCAAACAATTTCTGAATATTTTATTGATACACAACAGAATTGAATTTGATGGAGCCTGTGGTTGATTGACTTGATCAATAAGGTTGATATATAACCCCTTTTCCACAATTAACTATTTGTAAATTCTGTATACGCATTTCGACAACCAAGTTGTCATCATCAGCAGATAATTTCAAAGTGTCGCACCTGGTAAAACACGGCGAAAAAATTGTACGAAAAATAAACTCCGTACGCGATCCGTACCGTTGAAAACCAAGATGTGCACTGTGTCTGTTTCACAAGATTTTTAAAAAATACTTTTACTTAATCTAACATGCACTACATCGAAAAAGGTTATTATGGACAAAAGTGTGTGATTTATGTGTCTTTTATGATATTGTTCCTCTTGTCTTTCAGTAGAGAGAAGAGAGGCGTTTGTAGAGGGCCGGCGTCATAAACGTTTAACAGATGGCTTGAATTCTTTACGATGTGCATGCTTTCATACGCGTCCAGTTCGCGATAATTGTACACGTTCTTTATCAAATGTAAACAATCCATATTAACACTGTGGTTATTTTCTAATACATGTCTCGCTATACCCGATTTTTCCGGTCGGTTGAATTTTATGTGCGAAAGGTGTTCTTTATACCTGGTTTCGATCGATCTTTTGGTTTGGCCGATGTATTGTTTATTGCACTCTAAACATTCAATTCGGTAGATTCCCGATTTTTTAATCTCTTCAATTTTGTCTTTTGCATTTCCTAATAGCATTTTAAGGGTATTATTAGGGCGGGAACTTACTTTAAACCCGTGGTCTTTAAAAAGACCACGGGTTTAAAAAAATCTACCTTCCTATAACCATTTTCTTATTTAATTTCTTTAGTCTATTGGTAAGCGCCCACTTTTTGGAAATATAATTAATATATAATGTAAATTTATAATTACATTTTAAATGTTATTTATTAATTAGTTTAAAATAATTAACAAATTTTATGATCAGGTCTCTTGCACAAAAAAGAAAAATAAAATATGTGTAATTAATATAATATAATAATTAATTTTTTTGTTTGCATTTGACCGTATTCAAATTCAGAAAGTATATATATTTACTGTCTTTCCAAATAGTTCTAATTTTATACATTTTATTGAATGTAAATTTTAAGAAACAATATAAATTTAATATTAGATAATACATTTAAAGTCTATTAAATATTTAAATGTTATTTGTACTTTTGCAACTCGTACATACTGCATGCATGACAAACGCTATTTCGATTGATTAGATTTTATTTAATATTCAAACAACACTTGGTATATTCAACACATTTTTATTGAGCTGTTGTGTTGTTGTTATACAGGATTATTCTTGTAACGCATAATAACCAATATCTCCGAACCAATAGCAAAAGACTGTATTTACTTCCTTCCATAGTGACAAAATTTTTTTCAGAAAACCGTCAATCTATTGCATATCTGTACGAGGATAGTTTGACAAGTAGTGAGAATGACACATAGGTGCGGCTCTAATTGGTAAAACAAATGTACTGTAATTCAGGCTGCCTATTTATATATTTACATTCCGATATTTAGATAAATCGGTTGATTAGTTTATTTTTGACAACAGATTGAAAAAGAAGCAACTCGTCGTTTTGTTAAAATGGATAAAGCCGAGTATCGTGCGGTGATTAAATACTTCGTAATTAAGGGTATGAAAGCTACCGAAATAAAAGATGAGTTCCGGGAAACATTAGGTGAATCTGCTCCATCATCCGTCACAATAAGTAGATGGGTAAATGAATTTAAACGTGGTAGAACAAGCTGTGTTGAAGCGCGCTCCGGAGCACCCAAAATCGTGACTTCTAAGGAAATAATTATAAAAGTCCATAGTATTATTACGCAAGATCGACGACTCAAAGTGAGAGAGATAGCAGACATGGTAAACATTTCAACAGAACGCGTACACCACATTTTAACGAAAGAATTGGGCCTTTCCAAGCTTTCGGCAAGATGGGTGCCGCGATTGCTTACGACTGATCAAAAGTTCACTCGATTACGCATTTCCAATGAGTGTTTGGATCTTTATAAACGGAATCCGGTTGATTTTTGTAGGTGATTTGTTACTTGCGATGAAACTTGGGTACACTACAGTACACCTGACACTAAACAATATTCGAAACAATGGTTAGGACGTGGTTCTACACCTCCAAAGAAAGCGAAAACCACTTAATCGGCAAAGAAGGTGATGGCATCAATTTTTTGGGATTCAAAGGGCATTTTGCTCAATGATTACCTTCAGAAAGGTGCCACAATAAACGGACAATAATATGCAGAATTTCTACAAAAATTAAATGTTGAAATTCCTGCTAAACGGCCAGAAATGGCAAAGAAAAAGATTCTGTTTCACCAAGACAACGCTCCCTCGCATACCAGCACAGTCGCGATATCCAAAATCTACGTGTTGCATTTCCAATTAGTACCGCATGCGCCTTATTCGCCGGATCTAGCCCCTTCCGACTTCCGCCTTTTTCCAAAATTGAAAACGGCACTAGGTGGAAAGAAATTTTCATCTAGCGACAAGCTTATCATCTTAGTAAATGAGTATTTTGCAAGCCTTCCGGAATCGCATTTTAGAGATGGCATAAGGGCATTGGAGCACCGTCGGAATAAACGTATTGCTCTTTTAGGAGAATATATTGAAAAATACAAATTATTTTGTATTTAAAAAATTCTAGAAAAGCGTCTAAAGATTTTTTTTAAATTAAAATATAAAATTTGTTCAAAACGGCGACATCTTTTTTACAGATATATATTTTTCCGTATATATATATATATGTATATATATATATATATATATATATATATATATATATATATATATATATATTTATATATTTTTTTCATTAATTTATATCGTGAAATGTACGTAAATGTATATGTATATACACGTGTGATAACAACTCATATTAATGGCAACAGGTGTTTGCAAGACAACTTAAAAATATTATTTGATACATTTGTCAAATAATAGTTATCCAGTACATAAACTTCCGCGGTCGTGGTCTATACTATCTGCAGACAGTAGCAGTAGTTGAGGCCTGAAGATGTCCCATACGAGTGGGTACGAAATGTGGGCAGTTATACCAGTGATGCGGTTCCAGTCCGGAAGCCCAGAAGCAGATAGAATAGTTATCCAGAACATATTTTAAATAAATAATTTACAGTTCCTGCTATTGAAGATCTTACAGACACTAATACTATATATAAGGAATACTATACATACGATGTAATGGAAAAAATTATATAACATTTTAAACCATTCAAAATATTAAAATAGCTAAATATAATATGTTGAGTAATCCCAGTATTCCTCAAAAATAATAGAAAAAGCACCTGTTCAAATGAATAGCAATGAGATTTGCAAGACCTCTTGCAACAATTGTAAATGTTACTATATTGGTCAGACATCAAAAACTTTAAAAGTGCGTATTGCTCGATCGAGTAATAGTGTGAACTTGTAAAACAAACTTTAGTGTTCCATTCGACATTAATAGTATAAGAACCCTCCAGTGTTACAGTGTTAACTCCAAAGTGTTAATTCCAAAAAAAATATGGCGTATTCAAACGACCGATTGTTGCTTGTTGATATTTCGCAATTATAGCAGTTTAGCAAGTTTCATCACCTGTAGTGATATCACTACATGCCTATTGGAAAAGCTTTCTAATGTAAATCTCTACACCATCGGGTCAGTTTTCTTCTTGAAGTGTAGTCAAATTGTAAGAAATCCAATGTGAACAAATTTAAGCACCTTCAATTATAATATATAATAATTGTCCTCGCATCAATCTTTAGGTTGCTCGTATATTCCTTACGCTAACATGTCGATCGTCTATAATAATGTGCCAAATAAGACTAATATTCTTATCGGTAACAACCTTTTTTAGTCTAGAAATTTGGGCATGTTATTTAGAGAAAGTTAACTACGTTGAAATTCACTGTAACACCATTTTACCCTAGCTAAAGAACATGTCACGTCACCAAATAATTGACTTTTTCAAACCATTTCTTACGGTGTAAGCCACGTTCGAAATTATAAAAGATCACAACTCGTTAATGCAATTCTATGATTGCTTGCATAAATGACCATTTCACACCTTTCTAGTTTAAAAATAAGATATTTTTCAACAGTCACTTCCATTAAGCTTATAAACAATTTCATTAAAATATGAAATAAAATTTGTAGCAAAATATCATAGCCTACTGCAGAAATTCAGCGAAAAAATTACAATCCTTATATTGTATGTTAATTATACATATGTACATATACATATATTACATATTGCAAACGTTTCATTTCAATTGTCTTAAAAACAAGTACTATTGAGTACAGCTGGATATTCCTATTAGTAATAGATATGTATTTTGGTATTTTTATAATTCCATTACAATACAGGTGTACATTCAAGTTAAGTGCTTGTTTTGTATAAATATGTTTCGTATCATCATTTATCACTCGGTCAATATTATATTACTGATACGCAGAAAAATTACCATTTGTGGTAATAAATATGGGCTTAAACTTACATCACAACATTGGAAGAATTGATAGATGCCGTACATATTTATGTATGGACAACTAATATCTAGCCTCGATTTCTAACTTTCGTGAAATCTATTTTAGTGAAAACATTATTAAAATGATTCATCTATTTGTGCATTATTACATTATGTTTCTTTTTCTCGGAGTTGTTTACATAATATATAATTATCTTCTTGTTTTTATGCTAAAACAAACGGTAGTGATACAATCTGCATGTTTTTTGTTTCAAAATAGACGTATTCGCCGAAATCATTGAATTTATTGAGATAAAGTGTAACTGTATAAGCTAGTCACACGAAATTTTATAAATGTTCAAAAATGTTTTCTTCAGCATAAGTGTTCGAAGATGAATCTTCGATAGATGGAAAACGTAATCCCCTCCCAGCCCTTTCTTTAAAGGGAGACAAACAATTTCTTTATAGTAATTTCAATTTCTCTTCATGAAGTAAATATGTTAACTAAACTGAAATTAAACCCAGCGAATGTCAGGCTATGTAATATGCGCCCTTTAAGTTGACAATTACTGCATTATCTTCAATTTAAAGATACATTCCTCTAAGATTGAACATTTAACTGACTGACTGACTAAAGGACATATGTATATAAGTTCGAGTCACTATAATGGGTATTTTTCATTAAGCAATTTTAATTTAGCTGCAGTACTATAGTGGCAAAAGTTATATCTTATTCTCTAGAGCTTCAAAAAACTAAACAGAATAGGCTATTTGACTAATTTTGGGAAATTGTTTCAAATTATTGTTTATTACATAATAAGGACATATCATTGATATTTCCGACATATCTATTGTATTATCAATAAAAATCAATGTTGAAGTTTAAACGTCCAAGACCGCGCCAAAAACGCTGTTTGTGTAATGGCGCTGGTCATATGGCATGCGTGACGTCACAGGCTAGGACGGGATAAGTAAATCTAGTAAATCAAGAAGTAAACCTGAATAAAACAGCGTCGCTGAAGTTAATTTCATGTTTTCTTCAAATTTATTGGATAGAATGGGGTATAAATGGTGTGTAGTGCCACAATGTACAAATACATCTATAAAGAGTCCACACAAACTATTTGTTTCTGTTCCAAAGAATTCCCAAAGCATGTTATTTTTTAATCCAGTTGTTGCATAAACATACAAATATAAAAGTAGAACACATTTTGTTATGCTTGAAAAAAATTAGATTGAATAACACATTTTCTGAATTAGAGAATAATTTTGGAATATCACTATCTTATGCTAGTAAATTGTTTTTGCGAAATATACCTATAATAAGTTGTTTTTTAAAACCCTTTATCATAAACTTAGACAAAAAATTAATTAAAAAGAATCTCCCAATTGCATTTAGACATAACTATCACAATGTGAGCTACATCATTGATTGTTTAGAAATCGATGTACAAATACCATCAAAGGCTCTTTATCAGGCACTGACATGGTCAGAGTACAAAAAGGGGAATACGGTGAAGTATTTAATATCCTGCACTCCGAATGGTTTGGTTAATTATATTTCAGAAGGGTTTGGGGGTAGAACAAGTGATGTTACCATACTAGAAAACTGTAACTTTCTAGATGGGTTAGAACAGGGAACTTGTATCTTAGCTGACAGAGGCTTTAAGCACCTTGAACAGGCACTTCATCAAAAAGGCATGCAATTATTAAGGCCACCCAGTGTAAACGCTGGTGCAAAACTATCAAAAACAGAAGTTCGACAAACTAAAATAATTGCTAGCCTGCGAATTCATATTGAGAGGGTGATAAGGCGATTAAGAGAATTCCATATGCTAAAGCAACATTCAGTTATAAATAATAACATTCTCCGTGTACTTGATCATGTCGTTATTATTGCATGTGCTCTAATAAATTTGCAGGATTCTCTTATTAAATAATGCAAATATCTAAATAATGTAAAACAAAATAATAAAACAAGAAATACAGAATGGTTTTTTATTTATCACAAACTGGTGTTACTATACAAAATAGGATATATATTTGTTTTCCAGAAAATAGCTAACGTTTCGCCAGTATCGCCGTGTATGCTAGCCTATGACGTCACCAGAGTTGCCACCAATGACATAGTGTTCCCGTTACAGATAAAATTTCAAAAATTATGAGATTGTTTTTTGTGTAATTTGTCAAAGATAAACATAATTTAGTATAAAATAAAGTGAAATATGTTCTTTTACGATATTACCCTATAGGATGACCACATATTGTGGTATATTTTCAATGTAGTCAAATACCCTATTGTATACACCAAGATATCAATTTTCTGTAAATCTAGTTTAATCTAGAGTATATTAAATTTTTCATTGAAATTTGGCTTTTCATTAGAGCTAATGCTGAAATATCTTTAGACAACAATTTTTTTTAATACGTTATCACATTATCGAGAGATAGAATATACTACGCAAATAAATATTTTGTAACAATCAACTCTTCGTGAAAATCTTATGTATTCCTAAATTATAATACCACTTAGTAACTGTATCCGGTTATCGTCTACATGTACACAGTCAACAGACGTCCATCGTGTAGCAAACAGTTTTGGGAAATTCTACGAATTACTTATACGCAAATTCATTCTCAGCAGTACTTTGACTCTACATACAAAATGTAACCACTACATCCTTCTTTAAAAAAAAGAATTTTAAGAATATGAGTCAGAAAACAGTAATGCTCTCATATCAACTTTATCACTCGTAACACTGGAGCATATCTGAAAAATACTAAAACTAAACTAGCGTGCTACGACTATTGCTCGGTTAGTGAACTTTGACGCTTGCATAATATAAAGCCAAAAGTTGACCTACTTTAATAATTACAAAGTATCCTTAGCATATCATAACGAAAGAAAGATTAGATTACTGAAAGTGGGCAAATATGTTATACCATTGTGATCTACACAAATCTGTGATAGTCATGAAGATAGAGAACGTAACGTGTGCTCTGGCTTCATTCTGTAGAGATAGCAGCTTTGAGAGTAGTTTTTCTGCATAGAGTTCCACTTCGCGATATTCATTTCCTAAAAACCGCGTTCTTGATAAGTTCCTACATTAACATACTTAGTGGATCGCGCGGTTTCCTCTTCCCTTTGACAGAATGTACATATGGTTTCTTCTATCAAGCTTATGTTATTAATAATTGTAATCTTTATTAGTATTCTAACTTAAATGTTCAAGTGTATACTACATCAATAAATAGATGCAACATATATACATATAAACTAAAAGTTGAGACTTACTAGGAACTATCCACTCAAAAAAAAAATTGCTAACACTATACAGAGCTCGGTTATACAACTTTCATCATGGATAAGTTCTTACGTTTGGAACATACACGTACCTCATCAGGTAATTCGTTGAAAGCGCTCAGTACAACGTAAACTATATAATTTCATACAATGTTACATTTACCATGAGATATATAAAACATACTCTGTTGTTTGATGGGTATATTATGAATGACTAGTTTAAATCAATTTTTAAATACATACAATGAAATCTCGTATATAACATAAAGTGCCTACTAAGGTCAATACATTAAATTTTTTGAAGAGATCTCTTCATACCCTAGCAATAAGATTTATAATCCCTTTTTGAGCAATAAAAACTTTATTTAACTTGTTCGACACACCCCAAGGACCTATGCCATGCCTTAGGAAATAAAATGGATACCAACTCTTCTATAGGCAGCACGCTTTATATTTCTAAATAAGTAACCTAATAAATGTAGTTTATAAATTGAATTACTACAATAACCCCTCTAATTTAGGTGTTCATCTATTGATAGGATTAGAAATTTTACTTTCTCGATGTTAGCTACACGTTAACGTCGAGGAAGTTAATCTTCTCAGCCCGATGTGTTTGTCTGTTGTGGAAGCGACCTAGCTGCTTTTTACTATTAAAAATTAATGAATGAGCAATACACCAGTGTTAACCACATTTAATATAGTATTGCATTTGTAGTTCACTATCATTTGTGTCAAACATACTTAACGTACACATAATTAAAAAATAATCACCAGCAAACTAGAGCATAGACCAATAATATGTAATGAAAACAATATATTCCAGTATCGAACACCATGTCAATACTTCTATGCTCTGATGTGTATCTATTAACACAACTACTTCTATAATTAGTACTGACACATTGACACCTGTTGAGCGAGAACGATTTCAGTTATTCTTATGCGACCTTGCGAATACCGCAATGAAAAGGTTTTCTTTATTTTGATCTATCGACGCTATTGAATGCAGCGTAAAGATCATAATGCTTGTTGAACTTGCAATATCTTGTCAGTATATCCGCGACTGCATCAATGACTTTTTATCTATACTCAGTAGGAAGAAGAATTTTGTTACTTACATTAAATCGTTGAGAAGTTTTTCGCTTTGCAAACTTAAAATATTTTCCAAATTTCGCTTTCAGTAGCTATCCATCACTGAATTTGAGCTGTGAATATAAAGTATACAAAATTAGTATAATGTAAAATATAATTTAAAGTAAGTAGTTATTATTAATGTAGAAATTAGGAATCATTTTCCTCTATTATTGTATATTAAAATATTGACTCAATTTAGCTTAGCATAACCATTCGTAATTTTTTCAGTTAAACTCTTTTTGTCGACAACCGTATTTTATTTCATGAAAATGGAACACACAATGCAATATTTTCTTTTGTATTTTTATATTTTACAATTACAAGACAACCCTTACAAGAATTTCTAATGCTATTTTTTCTATAATTCTTCTCCGTAAATCACTACAAGGAATTGACAACATAATGCTGAAAATTATATACATAATAGTTCAAGTCAAATGCAAAACATTAGCATTTTTTCCAATTTCGATAATAGTTCTTTTCGAAATCTTGTATCGCTTGCAATACTTTATCCATAGAATAGATTACTTAACACGTTTGTTGTCAAAGTTCAGTTTATATAAGAAATACACATGTACATATGTATGTATATACATATATTTATAGTTTGATAAAAAGAAATTTTGTCATAAATGAGATATGAATTAATTCAATTACCATGTATTGTACAAATATATGCTGTATACTTCTAGTTAAAAAAGAGGGAAATTGACGTCATTTAGGCTTTGGTTATCACAAAAATAATTAAAATGAGTCAGACTAAGTCATGGTCATGAGTTATAAATATGTACACATCAGCGTTAAGTAGATTAGCAAATTTACGGTCGTAATTATTTTTTCCAATTTTGTTTATAGAGATTTTGGCAGATAAAGACGTTCCATTTAAATACATTCTGAATTATTCACAAAAGTTTTCTTGATGAATATTTAAAAAATAAATACAGAATACCGATTAATAAAATTTGAAAACCTGCTTACCTTACGTTCTCTGTATTCTAAAGCTACAGTTAACACATCAACGTGAATTATATAATAATAATTTTCTATATACAGAGTGAATATCTATAGGTTTTAATTGAGAAGCTAAAGATCGAATATTTTATATTTTATTACATGCATACTAAATTTATTATGATTACATCATAATTCTGGATACTACATACATAATCGAGTATTAAATTCTGTTATAAAGTTGATATAATGAATCTTCCTCTGGGCTTCCAGGCTGGAACCGCGCCACTGGTATAACTGCCGACGGGACATCTTCAGGGCTCAACTACTGCTACTGTCTGTCGCACTGTAAACTGTTCCGCCAGTTTTCAGTGCGACAGACAGTAGCAGTAGTTGAGCCCTGAAGATGTCCCATACGAGTAGGTACAAAACGTCGGCAGTTATAGCAGTGACGCGGTTCCAGCCTGGAAGCCCAGAAGAAGATAGTATGGACCACGACCGCGGAAGTCTACGTACCAGATTGACATAATGAAATTAAATAGCACTTGCAGGTAAATTTATGGTCAGGTTCTATAACTTGAAAACTCTGAAATATTTGAAACAATAGCTTTCTTTGTTAAAACAAAAAATAATTATGGAGTGAGTCGTATAAGAAGGCAGAGCACAGTAACGCTATTCGTTTTACATAATTGTGAACATTTTATATCTATTGATGACACAAGATTGAGCTCACCACGTTCTGTATGAATTCCGGCAATTGTCAAAGCAGTAAAAATGCAAATTCGTCGTAATCCCGTTAGGAAGCGAAAAATAAAGTCCCCACAGATGAGAACATCCAAAATGTCCTTAAAAAAGGTCCCTGCTTAGTGTCTTATAGGTTGTTTAAAAAGCATTGCAATTAAAAAAAAGTGAAGGCAATCTTAACTCGGTACGCAAGAAACGAACAACGTTGAAACCTATTTTCGAAATTAAACTTTTAATATTTGGAAACACTACAATCAACAAAATGATAATATATTTGTATATACTCACAACAGAGAGAGGCTGGTGAAATTCCCCTTGATCGAAGAGGTCACCATCTTGCATGAGTGTTGTATGGTTAGGAGTTTTATGGTATAGAGCTATGCAAGTTCATTTTTATGAAAAAAATATTAAAACATATACAAAAGTTTTTCAACCAACAATTTTTGAGAGCATTGTTAAACCATTAACAAAAAGAATCTTTAATAATAAGAGGTGGGTATTCCCACAGGATTTAGTACATGCTCATAAAGGAAAAAATGGTTGATTAGAGAGAAATATATCTGATTTTATTAGACAAAAAGATTGACCATCTTCCAACCCATACTTAAATTCTTTTGATTATAAAATATGATCCATTTTAGAGGAGAGACTTTCTTCTATTACTTATAGAACTTCAAACAGTTTAAAAAATCCATAATAAAATCTCTTGCCGATTTAGATATAAATAAATATTATATGTAGGTATAGCAATCGATAAATGCACAAAGATCGAGTGCTTATGTATCAAAAGGACGCTATTTTGAATGGTTTGTTTAAATATGTTTGCACTAAAAGTTATTAAATATTTTTTAATCAACATTTTGTCTAAAAGATGTTCTGTTTTTTTTATTGCTAATATTCTCTGTAACAGAAGTACTATATATGACATAAATAGCTTAATATATGTATACACTAACAAGTAATTCCCAATGATATATTTATCTGCTATTTTTGATTAATTTCTATTCATACTCCTCTCATAAAGTTATCCGACCTCCAATTAGCATGTTCGCATGAATTCTAAACTACTGTTTATAAAGTAGACGTGTGGGAATTTGTTACCTTATTGAAAATATTGTATTTTATTATGCCCAAACACATTTGGTTATCCTACTATGTGCTTTGTAAAACTAATTTACTAACCTTCAGGATTCTATAGTACATGTTTATTCTGCGTGTATTTATATATTGCAATATTTCCATTATTGCAATAATTCGCATAATTGTTGAGATTAGTTTTTCTTTTTTAACAGCATTAATATCAAAAGATGAATCTGATCTGATGGCTGAAAAAAAATGTTTCAAAACTCGTTATAGATTTTTCTGTTAATTCACGGAACGAATAAAAAAATTTATGTGCTATGTTCTTGTTGAGAAAAACAAATCTATCTAATTTATGCTCACATATATACTTTGGAGCATTTTCCAGTAACTTCTATTTCAAATGAATTTTTACTAATTTTCTGCTATGTGAACCTTTGGTGTCTGGTTTAGTTAGTACACAGTAACAAAATATTATGTAGGCGTTGCTCGTCTTTTGTGTTTATTTAAAATGTCCACAATTACTGATGACAGTTGAACAAAATCGTCTACTTTATTTCAATCTTAAAAAGAAACATTTATACTATGGATAGATTTTGATTGGTAGACACCAATGTATGCATCGACATGGTGCAGCTATGGCAATTTTAAATAAATTTCAAATGAAGTTTCTCAGTTTTTTTAAAATAAAACAAAATACAAAACTTTCCGTATACATTGATATTAATAAAGTTACATCATACATTTTGTTCTATTACTTTCTGCAAAATTACAAATGAAGTCATTAAACTGTACTCTTAGAAGTTTTATGATTTGTTCCCGCAGGAATCATCTAATCACTTCTTAACGTCATCTATTCCATGAAATTTTTTAACGTCTGGATAATTTTGAAGCAATTGGTGCCGATACTAATTTATTGGTTTTAAATACTGCATATCTTCTCATCCAAAACTTGTAAATCTTTATTTCATTACCAAAGCAGTGTCTGAATTAACATTCTGGTAGCAGAAAACTTTAGTCTCTATCATTTCCACTCAATTCTATAGCATTAGCTGCCAAGGTGTTTGCTTCTGATAATTCATAAAGGACCAAATCTTCACCACTTTCGTTACTTCAAGCCTTTTTAGTTGCAAATGCTGAATGGTCAATTTCCGAAATATTGGAAATATTGCGCTATAATGTTAAGACAACCGACTATTGACAATAACGTTAAAATTTCGATTTTTCAAGGGAAAATAAGTAAACCATATTAAATATGTGTTAACATTTGTAGCCCAAGTAGTACATACATATTTAACACTGAATCGTTCTTGCTAAACAAAAACAGTAGAATCGAAAAATAGACTTTTATTAGTTCCGTCTAATCGAATATTATAGTTACAAAAAACGTACAATCGAAAGAAGTTTTACTTAAACCATTACTAAAATTTGATATATCCAAAATTACTTAAGATGTCTAATTTCTATTTCACTATAATCTTATCAATCTATTGTAGTCTTCATATCTCTCTGCAGTCTCTTGGCTTTTTGACATATACCTGTTAAAATTGGATTTGTTTGTAGCTCGTTTAACCTCTACATAATCTTGGCACTGTTTGACTCGGTTTTTTACTCCAGCTTTAGAAATTTTGGATCACTTAGATGATGGATTTTTTCAATCGGACATCGGCTACTTTACGGTGTTGATGCACATGTGTCAAACGGTTTGTTCAAATTGTTTGTTCAAATGATCCTGGTTCATCCTTGCTTTCCTGGTTTGTTTCTACCATGGAGAGTTCTTGCACTGCATTTGCCTTCTTCTTTTCAGCTTTGCTCCTTACTTTTTCTATACTGTTTCCATGAACATCAAAATAAATTACAATCTGCCCGATCAGAGACCTACTTAACCGGGGAAATCTAAATACAAGGAAGTTATGCCTGGTGTCCACAAGTTAACGTTAGCTGTCATACTTCCTATCTTTCGCCTTAGTTTGGACTGAGCACGGGTTTCTCAAGAACGCTAATTCCCATACTCACATATCAGCTGTGATTCTCTGAGTGGTAAACGTTAACTAACATAGCGAATAATGAACGGACTTAAAGCCTAACACATATAACCATCATAATAAAAAAGCCTCATCATACATGTATTAGATAATTATCTTTATTTCGTGCCTAAACATTTTGAAACTAATACTTTTTATATTGAATTATAAATGTACGAATGTAGTAATACTAACAAAATACAATTAGGTTTAAATCGAAACGAAATTTATTTTACATTATATATGTATTATTTCAGGTACCCTCATTATTGGACAGCCGGTAAATTACGGCCCTACCAGTCAGAATACAGAATGCCCTCATTGTCATTCGCACATCCGTACAGAAGTAAGAGCAGAAACAACCAGAAGAACACACATAATTGCAATTCTTTTATGTGTATTTTTGTAAGTCAAATGTATACTTAAGCAACGTTCCATTTATTTACATTTTCTCTTATAGATGTTGGCCGTGCGTTTGTTTACCATATTGCATGGATAGTTGCAAAAATAAAAACCACTATTGTCCAAGCTGTGGCGCATATTTAGGAACTTACACGAATTGAAATGTTTTTCTTTTAATTAAGTCATCATCACACCTAATTTACTACCATATTAATAGAATATTTATGGTTTCCATTCATGTTTTATGTTTATTATTATTTCATAAAGAAACTGTTTAAAGAAACTTTTTTATTATATGTATATATTTTTGTATTTTGTATCATAACAAATATAATAAACCTAGTAGAAAGCCAATAATAATGTGTATTATTTTAAAATAAAGTTATCTAAAATTTAATATTATAAAATCATCACGAATAATATATTTGTACTGAAAAATATTATGTATTTTTTAAGCAATTAGTGGAACGCTATATTTGAAGTCTAATTTATTATTTAGCTTAATCTTCTTTTTAATAATCATGAATATTTTGAATTTAGTGATACATACTTCCATCTTCACTTTCACTACTTTTGATATTTATATCGCTTCTAGTTTTTTCTTTTCCCTGTAAGCATTCACTGCTTTATATAAGAAAAGATGTAAAATTATATACTACGATGAAGCATTTTTAGAAACCACCATTCGATATTATAAATAAAACATACATACTTGAAATTATTTACAGGTTCTGTCAGAAAGTCATAGGAATATATATTCTTAAATGCATTTAGGTCAAGTAATTATCCTAGTGATGCTAAAACGATGAGTTAGAAAACAATTTATTAATGCTATTTTCCTGATATTTAATTTATTATTAAAATTAATTCAATATTTTTATTTTATTTCTTTTGCTAGGCGTAAATGATTTACGAATACTAAGTACTGGTTATCCCTTTCACTATTAGTGTGACTCCTGAGCAGAGATGCGCAATCCAGTGTACCCATTAAAAACCTCTACACTTGTGCTCCAGAACCGCTTTGATATTTCTTCAAAGTTAAGGATGATTCACCTCTAAGTTATTAGTTGTCATATTTCAGAATTGTCACCTCTCAGTTATTTATTATTGGTTGGTTGTTCCTCCATCTAATTTTAAATTTCTCAGACTCTATGATTTCTCTCAGGGTATTGTGAGCCTGAGGACTAGATTCTCGGGAGCGAAAATTTTACCCGATATCATCTTTAATTATTTTTCGATTCATTCAGTCGATATTCTTCAAGTTATTTTGTCACGTAGTTGAATGACTCGATGCTAAACTACCAACTTATTCTTTAACCAAAAATTTTAAAATAACATGTTTCGAGTTATCCTTCACGTAAAATATAGCATTATTAACACGGAACGTGTCGTAAATTAAATATATTATTAATTAAATATTAAAGAATTTGTTTCATAGGCTCACCTATAGCGATTGCCAAGTTAAAAGTGTTTTGTCTATATACGAATCCTGAAACGTAATTATCCATTTGGTGAAACCAATACGAACTTCGTTCTTTCGTTCGTTTAGACGAGAGAAGAAGGTATTGCTTTTCACCTTATAGTTTATCCTTTAGAAAAACATATTTTATAAACGAATTAAATTTCAAGCTGATAGTTTGTAGCAACCAGTTCTTCAAGTTTTAAAAATACGATTCTATAAAGAAAGTATCAAATTTTAAATATTATTTTTTTTAGTATTCACGTATAGATTTTAACTATCAACATTTACTAGGGTGACACAGTACAATAGACAACAAATTAAAAAAAAAGGAAAAATTATTGTTGTTATTACACATACAAAAAGTTTAATATACATATTTTTAATATTTGGTTGAACCATTTTTGCTTAGACAGGTCGGTGGATAGTATCAAATAAGTCGTTAAATACTTCTTCCAGCACACTATTCCATCTTTATTTTCATTCAATGTCCAAATTCCCTGTTCCTCTTTTCATGCAGCTGTGGTCCATGTTTTAAGACAGGACGCACCATCTTGCATCAAAATAACATTTTCCTTTGTAAGACTTGATCAATAAGGTTGATATATAACCCCTTTCCACAATTAACTATTTGTAAATTCTGTATACGCATTTCGACAACCAAGTTGTCATCATCAGCAGATAATTTCAAAGTGTCGCACCTGGTAAAACACGGCGAAAAAATTGCACGAAAAAACAAACTCCGTACGCGATCCTCACCGTTCAAAACCAAGATGTGCACTGTGCACAGTGCACATCTTGCACACCACAGGCCACAGGCTCCATCAAATTCAACCTTTGTAAGACTATTGTCGTAGAAAGAGGGCAAAATCCCTTTCATAATTTTGATACATTTAATCGAATTAATATTTCCCTCGCATATCACTAGCTGTGATCTTCCCCCTGGCGATATTGCCCTCCACATCATAATACTAATGCCGCCGTAGTTCATTGTTTAATTATTCAATAGTTAAAATGAGGTCTGTATACACAGGTACCACTCTATCATCGAACTTGCAATATCGACTTTCGTGCGAAAAAATAACAGACGGCCAAAAGTTATCTAATCGCAGCCTTGTTTGAAATGTTGTAAGGAGTGGATTTTATTTCGCCACTCTTTTATACATCTCCACACTATGTTGTCGCTGTATGTTTACTTCTCCGCCAAATTCCTGCTAAATTACTTACAGTTTTCCCAAATCTTTTAGGGCTTCGCGCACAAGAGCCCCTTTAGCTCTTGAGACGAACCTGGAAGACCCGGCCTCGGATGCGCTTCTTTTTATTTCTGCATTAAATTTCATTATAACACAGTTAACACTTTAACAACGGAATTTTTAAGAATTAGCTTATTTGGCGTTGCGATACGCTCATTCACTTTGGCCTGTAATGCGCTCATGTGCCAAATCTTTGCCAAAATTCAGACTAAACCCTCTTAATATGTTTATATATATAATACGGTCCTATTTTCTCAAAATTTGAATAATTAAGAATTTTTTGGTGTCGATTTTACTTATCAGCCTGACACCAATCAACGATTCCAGGGCTATACAGTAAGCCTTCTACCTCTTCAAAAAATCTTGTTCGGCTATTTTGCCTCTTAAAGCAGTAGCCTCTCATAATTCATATGAGGATCGACTTGGCAATCTTTAGCCGTTCAGCACTGTGCCTCAGTGTAACAACTGTGCTTCAGGATCCATTTTTATTCCTAAAACGCAGCAATTTCTATAATTTTCTACGATAAAAAATATGCTTTACATCACGAAGCAAATTGCCAAACTACAGAATTAAACGCTTTCATTATTAATTTGATTGTATTCTCAAGACATCTTTCTAACAAATGTTTAGAAAAATACTCCATAAATTAAACCAATAGCTTTTTGAACTTGTTTTTCTTTGCAGATATTTTATCACTTCGCCCTCAAGAGACCTTTTCACTCTTTCAGACGGACTTGGAAAACCTGGAAGATATAGATAACATTTTTTTTTCAAATTACATGACATGTTTATACGTGTATATTTATAACGCATTGTCTTCTGTCAAATGACATTAACTCTACTTACTGCTTTAAAAGTGTAAACGTCTTTTTAAAATTGAAACATACTAGTTAATGGTTACTTATACAATATGAATAAGTTCAATAGAAAAATTCATCTAGTGTTGTTTAATATACTCTGAACATTTTGAAATATGTTTTAAATTAGACACTCTTAACGTTTAAAGCCATTTATGTTTTTATATTTTCATACGTGTAATGCGTTTTATTAATTCAAAGTTATAATTGTTGAAAATATTGTCTTTCTTAGTCTATACATTTTAAAAATTCTCAGTCCGATTTCTCTAATAACATACTGGAACATTATCGGATTATTAATTTTCATGTTTCATTACTTTCTGGAAATGTTCTTTGTTGCTTGTAAAAGGTGTCCCAAAATTAATGCAAGATTTGAATTAAAAGGAAAACACAGTTTTTAGTCTTTTGATTGTCATTTTTTTATTGAATCATAAAGTACATAAGATAAGGTTATTTACCCGATATCATCTCCAATTATTTTTCGATTCATGATATGGAATAACACATTGGGGCTTGTTGACATAGACCTGTGATTTCAAATAAACCCATAAAAAGAAATCTAATGGTATTAAATCACATGATCTAGAGGGCCAATTCTAATCACCGAAACGAGAGAGTACACGACCTGGAAATGTCTCATGTAGTAATTGAATTGTTTCACGGGCTATATAGCGTGTGGTGCCTTGTTGAAACCACATATTGGCCACATGAATATCATTCAATTTCGGCAGAAAGAACTGTGTTATCATGTCGCGATATCGAGCACCAGTAACTGTCGCTGCTTGACCAGCCTCATTTTCAAAAAAGTATGGTCCAATTATGCCTCCAGCCCAAAATCCACACCAAACAGTAATACGTTGTGGATGCATTTGTTTTTCGACAATCACATGTTGGTTCCCAGTATCCCAAAAGCGGCAATTTGGGTGATTAACAAAGCCATCAAGGTGAAACTGTGCTTCATCGCTTAGGATGATTTCACTCGAAAAATCAGCATCCATTTGTTGATGTTCGATAATCCATTCAACGAACTCTCTTCGCTGTGCATGCTCATTAGGCTTCAGTTGTTGTTAATTGAGTTTTGTAAGCATGGAGACACAGATCTTTAGTGAGTATACGCTGTAAAGAGCTTCTTGAAATTTGCGCAATTCTTGCCCACGACGCCGAATTGAGGTTCCTGGATTGTCACCAACACTCTCACGCACTGCTTCGATATTAACATTTGAACGGCTTGTTTTTGGACGGCCAGTGTGTTTGGCGTCTCCAACGGAATCAGTCTCCCTGAATTTTTAATTAATCTCTTCACAGTTGACGAAGTTAAAACACTATTCCGACCATATTCTGTATGAAATTTTCGAACTGCGGCCGCCAAGCTTTCATTATATTGTTCAATAATGAAGACACGTTGTTCTATCGTGTAACGCTCCATTTTTACTAACCCTAAACTGTCAGCTGTCGAAATGTTTTTTTTTTAGGATTGCCAACACCTTTCTGCACAAATAGCGACAAATTCAAACCTTGCGTTAATTTTGGGATACACATTAAAACCTTTAGAAAATTGTCATCGTTGTGGGTATTCAATTTCTAATAATTCTTGTCATCAACTTTCGGTGCACGTTTCTTATACACTCCAATGCCAGATTTTCTTAAAAGACAACCAATTTTACAACAGGCTAATTTTCTAATTACCTGCTACAAAATTTGAGAACTCGGATTGAAATTTCTCAATAGTTCTGTACTGAATAAATCCATATATCGTCAACTAATACCATTTCGAAAATAAACTTGGACTAAAAAATGTTGCTCTAAAGTGAAAACCAATTTATAACACCGAAAAGGAATTAAATTGAACAAATTTTATAGAAATGACAATTGTGATTGATAGTTGTCAAATGTTACTTGAATCTGTAAAGGAAGACACATCTTTTATCTACGTTTTAACAAAATCTCGATGTAAATTAGATGAAGTTCTGAATTGAACACATAGAACACATATTTATTATAAGAATAAATTAAATAGATGAAGTAAAAATCAAGAAATAGTCAATGTCAAATTAAGTAATGACATTTGCTGTCTTTATTTTACAACGAGTTATTTTATAAACACTATTTAGAGGTCCATATGGGTTTATCAAAGAACATTCACTAATTCAGTTGCAATGGCAAAAGGTAAATATACATGTATACGAAAGATTTTATCTTTCATTCAAACTAGCAAATACTTGTAACTTGTAAACGAACTAACTAATAATAATCTCTAAACTTAATTAACTTAACTTAATAAATAACGTAAGTTATCTTTTAAGGAATTATATTTTAAGGGAATATTGCTGAAATAAAGTAACGGTCAACAGCTATTGTTGGAATAAAGTAATGAGTACGATAGCTGTTTCGTTCAATTCAAGGAATTCATCAGGTAGTCTGACTTAGTAGATGTTAATATGTTAATACCCAAACGATAATACAAAATATTGAGAAGGCTATATGTGCATATTTCGGACATTAACGAAGCTACGCGTAAATACGTGGCAAATTTTCCAATATACAATGTACCAACGAAAACAACTACTAAAGCAAAGCAAACAGTGTATTTTGGCAATTTTACCGTCCATATGCACGCGTCGCTTTTGTATGGCAACAGATATTCAAGTTGCAGCTATAAATGGTTTCAATAATGTCCGAAAGATGGACATATAGTTCTCTCATTACTTTGAAATATCAATTCATTGAAGGTAATTTTGATGGAACCTGTGGTTGATTAATTTGATCACTAAAGTTTGATATATAACCCCTTACCACATTAATTTTCGTATTCTGTATACGTATTTCGACGACTAAGTTGTCATCATCAGCAGATAATTAATTGACCTAATTACTCAATATATAAAAGTGTTTATTAGAATTCTATTTAAATTATTTATAGTAAACAAACAATTTACTAGAATTCTAATAAATATTTGTATAGACTGTGCAATTTATTAAAATTTAGAAATGGCATACAATGAAAAATGGAAATAGACTTTTTATAATAGCCAATTTATTTTTGCAGGTAGGACTCAGTCTCCGTCACAGCCTCCTGTTTACGCTCACGCTTACGATGCTTCTATAAATTACGGACCCAAGCGTCAACCCGCTGTATGTCCATATTGCCACAATAACATCGAAACTCGCATTAAAAGGAAAGCCACATCGAAAACACACTTAATTGCATTATTTTTGTGTTTGTTTTTGTAAGAACAGTACAATTGGGTGAAGTATTTATGTATATATTTCCTTATGTCTATTTTAGATGTTGGCCTTGTGTATGCCTACCATATTGTATGGGTTGTGGCTCGAATGTTGATCATTACTGTCCAAAATGCGACGCATACTTAGGAACTTATACCCGTTAGAAGAATGTTTAAAATTTTAATCATAATACCTCTATCGACTGGGTGACCTTTTAATTTTATATATACATATACATATATATATATATATATATATATATATATATATATATATATATCATATCTACATGTACACATTTTTATATTATATTATTTATATATTTTATTGCTTTTTGTATTTTGCACAATAAACTGCCGAGATTTCAGTTATTTCAATTATATGAACTATAAAGGTACTACTAGCATATCTGTGCAAAATTTTCAAAGCTTGTGTTACTTAAAAATACATATGCATTCATTGTATGGTATAAAGTAGTCTACCCACCCAAAGTGGATAAAGTGGCGTATAAAACTCTAAAGTCGTTCAGACCCATTAGCTCACCATCTTTTATATTAAAACCTCAAGAAATATTGGTACGTATATGGGGATTTCTTGGAAAATCATGACGCATTTTTGCAATAGATGACACTAGTTCATTTTTGCATGTACTCATTCGCATTTATCTTTATGTTATGCATTTCAGAAAAATTGAGCGATTTGTTTATGCTTAAAATTTCAATAGAAGTTGGAAATGGAAGGCCAAAATGTGTGGTGTGTATTTTCGTGAAGTTTTACTCTTTTACTTTAATAAAGAGAAAAAAGTATGTCGACAGTGTTAATGCCGACTATGATTCACGAAATGATGATTACTTTAATCTTTTTGATATTTCTCGATCATAATGAGGTTAATGACGACAAAAAAGAGGCATTGATCCAGTCAAACTCACGATACATCATACGAAATATTACAGAAATGTTAAAAATCAATCATTAAAGTGTTAACGAGATTACCTGAAAAATATGGATACATTCGCTAACTTAATATATGTATGATTCCTCATGTACTTAAAAAGTTCACTCGATGGCGCGTATAACGACGTGTGATGTACTGTTTAAATGTGAGGGAAACGATCGTTTCTTGAAGCGGCTGAGGAAATATGAATTAATTACAATAATGTGGTACAAAAACAGGCTTGATCTTAATCTTAAATTAGCCTCAAGTGATATAAGATTTACGAGGTGTCGTATTTTTCAAGCTTTTGCCAAGAAACGATACAATTAATTTAAGTATGTACTGTTAGTAATTGGACAGTTTGAGTGAATTCATCATCGAAAAACGTCTGGAGCTTATTAACTGTAAAGGAACGGTATTAGATCACCTCAATGTTCGAGGGTAGTTTGACAAGTAGTGAGAATGGAAATGAAAAACGAATTTTTTAAATACAAAATAATTTTTATTTTTCAATATATTCTCCTAAAAGAGCAATACATTTATTCCAACGGTGCTCCAATGCCCTTATGCCATTTCGAAAATGCGATTCCGGAAGGCTTGCAAAATACTCATATACGAAGATGATAAGCTCGTCGTTAGACAAAAATTTCTTTCCACCTAGTGCCGTTTTCAATTTTGGAAAAAGCTGGAAGTCGGAAGGGGCTAGATCCGGCGAATAAGGCGCATGCGGTACTAATTGGAAATGCAACTCGTGGATTTTTGACATCGCAACTGTGCTGGTATGCGAGGGAGCGTTGTCTTGGTGAAACAGAATTTTTTCTTTGCAATTCCTGGCCGTTTAGCACAAATCTCAACATTTAATTTTTGTAGAAGTTCTGCATAATATTGTCCGTTTATTGTGACACCTTTCTGGAGGTAATCAATGAGCAAAATGCCCTTTGAATACCAAAAAATTGATGCCATCACCTTGTTTGCCGATAAAGTGGTTTTCGCTTTATTTGGAGGTGCAGAACCACGTTCTAATCATTGTTTCGACTGTTGTTTAGTTTCGGGTGTACTGTAGTGTATCCAAGTTTCATCGCAAGTAACAAATCGCCTACAAAAATCAACCGGATTCCGCTTATAAAGATCCAAACTCGCGGCACCCATCTTGCCGAAAGCTTGGAAAGACCCAATTCTTTTGTTAAAATGTGGTGTACGCGTTCTGTTGAAATGTTTACCATGTCTGCTATCTCTCTCACTTTCAGTCGTCGATCTTGCGTAATAATATTATGGATTTTTATAATCATTTCCTTAGAAGTCACGATTTTGGGTGCTCCAGAGCACGCTTCATCAACACAGCTTGTTCTACCATGTTTAAATTGATTTACCCATCTACTTATTGTGGCGGATGATGGAGCAGATTCACCTAATATTTCCCGTAACTCATCTTTTATTTCGGTAGCTTTCATACCCTTAATTACGAAGTATTTAATCACCGCACGATAATCTGCTTTTTCCATTTTAACAAAACGGCGTGTTGCTTCTTTTTCAATCAGCTGTCAAAAATAAACTAATCAACCGATTTATCTAAATATCGAAATGTAAACATATAAATAGACAACCCAAATTACAGTGCATTTGTTTTACCAATTGGAGCTCCACCTACATATGTGTCATTCTCACTACTTGTCAAACTATTCTCGTACATACATACGGAAGTTTAATCGTTTAATATATATATATATATATATATATATACATATACATATACATATACATATACATATACAACATATATCTACATGTACACATTTTTATATTATATTATATTATTTATATATTTTATTGCTTTTTGTATTTTGCACAATAAACTGCCGAGATTTCAGTTATTTCAATTATATGAACTATGAAGGTACTACTAGCATATCTGTGTAAAATCTTCAAAACTTGTGTTGCTTAAAAATACATATTCACTGTATCGTATAAAATAGTCTCCCCACCCAAAGTGGATAAAATATAAAACTCTAAAGTCGTTCAGACCCATTAACTCATCGACTTTTATATACATTATAAATAATATGCATATCAGCTTATGATATGCTGACGACGTAGCAATCGTCGTCTGAGGGCGCTTTGTAGAAATTATTTCACAATAAACGCAAATAGCTCTAAATATAATAGATAACTGTTGTGGAGCGTTTAGAAATTAACGCTCAGAAAAGACAAATAGTTGCCTTTACAAAAAACAAAGCACTACAAGGATTGCAACCACTAGTGCTAGGAAACGTGGAAATTCCATTTATCAGAGAAGCAAAATACTTAGGGACACTATTTAACCAAAGATCTGCATGAGATTATCATATTCTGAAAACAACCAATAAAACAGCCATTATCATTGCGAATGTGGAAAAATTTGTCTTAGTTCTAAGATAAACAAAAAGTAAATGGCAGGTTACTAGGGAGGATACAAAGACTCATATATTTAAGTGTCCCGGGTGCGGTGAAGATAATTCCTGCATCTGCGCTAGAAGTGATATTAAATTTACCACCTCTAGACAGTTAAAAAAGAAGCACCGTCAGTAGTTTAAAGACTGACTCTAATACACTCTTTTGTAGAAAGACCGAGGGTCGCTATGATTTAGATGTTCAACTTTGACATAAATTATAGCGTAATTATACTTAATAAAAAGAAATGGAAAAAATGTGTATCTATACATGTAGAATCTATCTTACACACAGACGCCTCTAAAATTGAAGCTAGTATTTGCGGGCTCAAAGAAATGACGATGATTAAGTAAATATACTATGGGATTTCAAGGGGAAATAGCTGAATTACAACGTTGTATTAAAGAAATTAATAGGAAAGATATGGCAAATATGTTGCAGAGAATATTACCACAATGGTAATATTCTCTTCAACAACCCAGTAATGCTATAGGCGCTAGACAATGCGAATGAATTCTAAGTTAGTATGGGATCGCACATGCTCTCCGAACGAGCTCTATAGTCGCATGGCGGGAGTAGTCTAGATCCCAATGCAAAATGCCTACAGGAGCAATATAAAAGCCAAAAAACTGGCAACACAAGCCTCGGCTTTGACTTATGTAGAACCGGGGTCCTCCTATAGCATTGCAAGAAAATATATCCAAGCAATCAAGAAAAAATGAACTGAAAATAGATTTCACGGTAGATAAAAGAATTTACTAGGTAAAAACAGGTAAAATAGTTCCTTATGGAATGGTCGCCCAATGGAAAGAGACTTCTATGTGGAAAAGGAAAGTCTGTAAGTTCAAATGTAGGTCTACCGAACAGAAGAAAAAATTGATCATTTATACCAATACGGGAGATTGGGAAGAACGTAGTATCTACAAATGGGAGATGAATATCCTGATGTGGAAATCTATATAGAAAACCCTCTCGAAACTGTTAAGGAACGAAGCTAGAGAAAATACTCTAACGAGATATAAGAAAACCTTGATATACTTGAAAAGATCGGAGTGGAATAAATTACATTAAGAAATCTAATCTATATGAACTATTAAAGTTTTGAATGTCATTCTCATAAACTAGATTTTAATACATATAAAACTAATATACTCAAACTAAAATTAAAGTTCACAGCACCTGTAAAAACACGACATTTGTATGTAGATTTATTAAGACGCATTCTCGTCGAATCACATAAAACTCAAACCACCGTTTCCAACCATTTTTATATAACTGCTTCAATAAAACAATCCCCGCAAAAAGAAGAAACAAAAATGAATACAATCACATAAGGTATTAAGGTATAAGTTTTTCATAGGTCATTTATCAATACAAAAAAATTTGTGAATTATATATTATCCGTTTTATTGTGCCATCTTTCAGTGCGCTTCGCAAGTCCGCGTTCATACACAGACTTACGTTATTGACGGAAACTTTACTCTGAGCCGAACGTTACATAACTTAAAGAGTTTTGAAGACAACAAAACAAGTAGAAATCTGAAGGCGCAAGAACCGGTCAGCATGGTGTATGGCAGTTCATTCCATCTATGATCCAATAAGTTTTATGGGAGATTAAACTTTCGCATGTATGTATGTACATTATGGTGATCTAATACCGCTCCTTTACAGCTAATAAGCTCCAGACGTTTCTCGATAATGAATTCACTCAAACTGTCCAATTACCAACAGTATATACTTAAATTAATTGTATCGTTTCTTGACAAAAGCTCGAGAAACACGACACCTTTAAAATCTTATAGCACCTGAGGCTAATCTTCAGATCAAAATCAAGGCTGTTTTCGTACCATGTTATTGTAATTAATTCACATTTCCTCAGCTGCTTCAAGAAACGACCGTTTCCCTCACGTTTAAAGAATACATCACACATGGCTATACGCGCCATCAAATGAACTTTTTTAGGTACATGAGGAAGCATACATATATTAAGTTCGCCAACGTATTCCATATTTTTCACGTAATTTCGTTAACACTTTAATGATTGATTTTTAATATTTCTGCAACCTCTCGTATTGTGTCGTAAGTTTGACTGGATCAATGCTTTTATTTTGTCGCCATTAACCTCACTACGATCAAGAAACATCAAAAAGACTAAAATCATCATAAGTTCGTGAGCCATCGTCGGCATTAACATTCGTGACAAACTTTTTTCTCTTTATTCAAGTAAAAGAGTAAATTTTCACGAAAATGCACACCACACATTTTAGCCTTCTATTTTCAACTTCCAATAAAATTTTAAACATAAACAAATCGCTCAATTTTTTCTAAAGTGCATAATATATAAGATAAATGCGAATGACTTGGGCACATGCAAAAATGAATTAGCGCCATCTATTGCAAAAATGCGTCACGATTTTCCGAGAACTCAATAGAATATATTCCTAGATCAAGATTTGTTTTGAAATATACAAGGTAGATGCTGTATGACTTAGCCTATTGTCTAACCATATTAAACTTCGTTCATTACTACTGGCGCAAAAGAATTTTAAGTAACTCTTTTTTAACGGTGGTAATATTGAAATGTATGTTAGAGAAAATTTATTAAAATTCAGTAAAATAAGTTAAATGGTTTATTTTTTTACTATTATCGACAGAAAGTATTCTGGATAAAAAGTTTGTCTTAATCTGATATTTAGGAGTTTCACCACAAGAATCAGATATAATTTACGTAAATAAATGCGATTATGTATTAAAGCTTTAGGCATAGCGGATCTGCATTACACCATGCGAATATTTCTTCGTGTACGACACACATTCTAAATCAACTTGGAGACGGTCACTAAAATAGAATAGAAATTTAAACATCTAATTGCTCCTCTATAGATGAAATTCTCAAAACATTTGGTAGAAAAGAATAGTAAGTCTGCGTATGTTCTGTGAACCTATACAAGAAAAGAAACTTTTTGGAAACAAATTATTTTCTGTCTTAACGTATTTTCCTTGTAACTAAAGGGTTTTCCAATAAGGACTTGACAACTTTTTTTCAAAATAAGATGCAGATCAGATATTTCAGAAACTTTATTATCGGGTTGAAGTACAATCAAAACATTTATGAATGGAACTCGACTTCGTTCATATGGCCACCGCGGGCACGTTTGCAGCGGTCGTTCGTTGGACCCAATTTTCGATGACTCGGCCACACAATTCGGCCGAAACGGCTGCTATTTCGCGTTCAATGTTGGCTCTGAGTTCTTCCAACGTTGTCGGCTTGTTGGCATAGACCAATGACTTGACGTAGCCCCAAAGAAAAGAGTCTAGAGGCGTTAACTCGCACGAACGAGACGGCAAATCGACTGGTCCATTTCTTGAGATAACACGCTCATCAAACTTACTCTTCAATAAATCGATTGTAACGTGTGCTGTGTGGCTTGTGGCACCATCCTGCTGAAACCACGTGTTGTCCAAGTCCATATCTTCCAATTCGGGACAAAAATAATCGGTAATCATGGCGCGATAACGTGACGATCATTATCGTCGACGAAAAAATATGGCCCTATGACGCCGCCGGCATGCAAACCGCACCAAACAGTTATTTTTGTGGATGAAGTGGTGTTTCATGAAGCACATGTGGATTTTCACCCGACCAATAACGCATATTTTGCTTATTGACGAACCCATTGAGCCAAAAATGAGCTTCGTCACTGAAAATGATTTTGCAATTAAATTGATCAACTTGGCGCATCTTTTCCAGAGCCCAATCGGAAAAAGTACGTCGCTTCAAATGGTCCATCGGCTACAATTCTTGAGTGAGCTTGATCTTGTATGGGTGTAAAACAAGATCCTTACGCAAAATTCGCCATAAAGTGGTCCGGACGATGCCCAACTCTTGAGAACGCCGTGGAATTGACTGATTTGGATCATTTGCTACAGATGTTTCAACGGCAGCGATATTTTCGACACTTCGACCAACCCGTTGTCTCACTGGCACGGCAACATCACACAACGAATTGTATGTAGACTCAAATTTTTGCACTAAACTTGTTACTGCCTGTCTACTAGGGCGAGAATTACGACCGAAAATCGGAGTTAACGCTCTTAAAGTAGCGGTCACCGACTCCGAATTTCTGTAGTAAATTTTTATAATTTGCAGACGTTGTTCGTTCGTGTACTTTACCATGATGAAAATGTTAAGTTTACTGAATAAATTGACAGTGACAGTTCGATGATTAGTGAAAGGGTGCGTTCACAAGTTGAATTAAAAGTTGTCAAGTCCCTATTGGAAAACCCTTTAATTACATTTAGACTGCCGATATTCGTCTTTTCAAAAGAGTAAGCTTTATCAAACTGTTCAAAATATTCATCATTTACCACCAAATCAAGTTTTCAAATTGTGAAAAAGAACAACAAAATCCGACGAATTAGCTAGATGTTGAAGCAGTTCGAAATGTAGTTCATGAATTTTTTCCATTGAAACAGTTGAAGTGCGAACAACCTTCTGCGTTATATTGAATCATATAGTCGATCTGAAAAGGATGCATAGTATTCATCTGTTATCATTTTACATTTTTAACGATAATCCATAAGAAAAGTCGCACTGGAATTCGAAAAGACATAACAGTTGCCTTATCAGCTTAGTAGTCTTTGTCTTCTTCACAGCATTTCTACTAGCCTAAACCCATTGTTTCGTTTGTTGCTTCATTTCATATAATGATGTATCCAAGTTTATATTAACCGCTATTATTAGACTCCAAGAGTCTTGTAGATAATATATGAACGCCGCTAAATTGAGGTCTAAAAGGCAATTTCATACAACCATCTGGCATTTATTTTTTTCGTATTCAACTCGTCATGCAAAATTGAAACCACTAATCCGTTTGAAATATGTAGAGCCTCTACTACTTCGCGAATCTAGCACCACACCATGTACCTTTTTCTAATAATTTCTGGAGTACATACGTTCATTGGTGTCTACTGCATCGTTAGTCAAATATATCGATCCGACCACGTTTAAACTCAGACGTCCATAGTTTCATGGTTATAATCGATAAATATTGCTCGCTGTGAACATACTTCAGCTTAGCTATGATTCCATCTTGTGTTTTCTTCTTTAAAAAGAAGAGCTTAATCGCTATCCACTTTTTCCGTGTTTAAAAATAAGCTAAAGTCAATTTAGTTTCTATTCAAATAATAAACGTTCTTACGATCAGAATCAACGCAAATTTTGACAGTTAAGTTTTGAAGGATTGCTAAGTTGAAATTCTTTTCAATTTTCTTCTTTGTATTTTTCGTTATCTCTTCCTTCTATATGAGTTAAGTAAGTATTTAGAAATGCGTATGGCCATTTCCCTTTTCTAAATGCAAAATTTACTTGTACGAGTTAGGTTTCATTGATATTGATTTTCCATTTACGTGTCTAAGTTGCGAGTTGGTCTACATGGTTTTATAGGACGCTGATTGCTATTGCCACATCTGAAGAGAGCATTATTGTGTGGATAACTAAGTCTCCAAAATGTATTAATAATAATAGTTTTGAAAATAATGTAACAATCTTAACTATATTTAAAAATTTTCTAAAAAATATGATCTCAACTATAGAATAGGTGTATTATATATTTTATATGTACATATGTACATTGCACATATATACATAATTAAATGAAGATACGCAAACTCGTTACTTATCGCTTATTTATACTGTTTCGATAAGGTATAGTCTTTAATAGAACTAACTAGTGACTAATTTAAATTATTTTCTAGTGAGCGAGAGGCTGTATAAATGTGAGTGATAAAATTATTATTATTTTTCTGTATCCGTTAGAGCATATCTACTTGCAATATTCCCTAAATCACGATGGCTAAGATAAATGCTTTACTAATTATTATCTGATTATTACAGTTGTATTGTGCAACATGCGAAAATTACAGTACTAAATTTACAATTAGACAGACAAACATTGGTTTTATTTTATTGTATTCAATGGACAAAATCGACCCACCACCATACACAGCACAACCACCACCTCCATATGAACCCCAACGAAGTATTGAACTTCTTCCATCTTCATCACAAGCAGTTACACATACAGGTAAATTTGAGTCTGTTAGTTTACTATAGTAAAATGTTATTTTCGCATTTCCAAATAAACGTGAATATTTTGGTTATAGATTAATTTTGTGTTTGTTGTTGTTCGTTTGTATTTGTTATTTTAATAAAATAAATAAAATTTTGTATAAAATTATTAACATTATATAAATATATGAAAGGAACTAAGAAAAAATCTACCTAGCTATGATAAAAATAACTAATTGTGCGTTGCCTAGTAACGCTCAATAGTGACATTTTTCTACTTATGTGTCAAATATAACTTCAATTCTTTCGTTATTTTGTGGTTTATAAAGTGTTTTGTAACAATAAATGAGTTTTATGAATTTAGTACATCACAGTATCTTCATTTTTTTACAAAGAAACAAAATTCTCCTAAAACTATTCACGAACTAATACAATAGTTGCAGTGTACAGAGTCGAAATACCGTCATACTTGATAATAATAATAATAATAATAATCTTTAATGCCCAACAGTTACATAGACCATTTACAGGACATAATGCATCAATAAAATTAAAATTGAAACAAAAATAGGTGCAGTTAATGTACTACAAATAAAAATAAGAATTCAATTAACAAAAAATATATACACACTTATACTAATGTAATCCAAAGCATACAAGAAAAAAACAAAAACTGAACTAACAATAATAGATTCAAATTAGCGAAAGGGATACTCGTATAATGCATTGGCATTTCTGAACATATGTACCAATGGAGATCGTAGAGAATATTGGTTCTTGCCCTAGCTATTGAGAAAGTTGCCGATGATCTAGTGTCAAAACTAGGCTAGAGGAAATCAACCTGGGACAACAGCACAGAAAAATCAATAAAATTATTTATTAATTTAAAAAGAAAACCGCTACCAGCTTTCTTCCTGCGTATAGCAAGAGAATCAAAATTGTGCCTAGCAAGCAGACCCTCATACGTCGAACCAAAGGCAGGATAATGACCATCGATCCTGTAGCATAAATATTTGAGGAACCTCTTTTGAACATACTCCAGGCGTAACTGCTGGTAATGGTAAAGCGGGTACTACACAACTGAAGCATATTCCAATCTGGACCGGACAAGAATGAAATATTAATCAAAACAATTACGGTGAATTAATTAAATTACAAAATTACGTACGACTATTAACCGAAGATGTCCAGGTCCAAGAAATCTTTCTTCTTCTTGATAATGCGTGCAGGCATAGTCCAACATATCCTCCGCATTTGTAACTACTTTTGGCGAAACCAGCCACCATATAGTGCGGATTAGGTTCTGTCCGACTTCTTTTTATTTAGAAATATGGAAAAATAGCCCATAAGATGTCATTTTACAGACGATAACCAACTGAAAAACGAGTTGGTGCTTATTTAGAAAACCAGCAGAAGTCATTTTTTTAGTGGAATACACTTGTTAAAGGACAGGTGGCGTAAGTGCATTGTAATTAAGGGAGATTACATTGAGAAATAAAATTATCAAAAAATCGATTCGTTGTGGAAATCTGTTCTAATACCTCTCGTAAATACATTTTTTTTATGTTTATATTATATTATATTTGTCACTAAAAAAACTAATAAATATTCGAATTTGATTAATGTAATAATGATTTTCGTTAAAATAAGTATTAAAACGTGAATATTCGTTTTCTTCTTGTTGTTTCAGTACATATGTATGTATGTCTATTCTCAATGTTAGTTTTCTTCACTTCACAAAACTAAAATTCTTTGAGTTGTAAATACGCACTAAAAGATCATAAATGATGTATGTATATTTATCGTACACAGTAATGCCTCACTCACTCAGGGAAGGGACCAAGTTCCCCGTTGTGTGGGATTTGCACCCACTAAAAATCCCGCTTTGACAAGGTTAAAACTGCATCCGGGAACCGCTATTTGCATTACTTCAGGATGGCACCTTATAATTAACCTTAATTGATTACTGCCGTTGCTTCAGTCTCACTTTTTTCGTTTTCAACACCCTCCCCACGAACCTGGCGATCTCCTGCTAGCGGTCGTTTTCAGACAACTTTATTTCCACAATGTTGTCCCACGGCAAAGAGCTTACATCTTCTACACAGTATGTTTATTACAGATTTGAAAACTATCGTTCCATCAAAACTTTTATCAAAAGAAAATAATTGAAATAACGTTTTGTAGTGCTTCTTCTAAAGTGTTACTTTACATTACTGTGCGAAATCATTTCACGAAATGTATCCGGTTATTACGTAAATTTCGACCGCTGAGTATCGTTGAGACAAGATTAGAAAAAAGTAAATTTTTTTTAGAATTAGTGTCATGCAGGTATTAAAACAAAACCATAAAAGAATTAGCTAAATCGACGATAGTTAAAAAATGCAGTTGAAGATTTTTAAATTACGAGAAGTAATATATTGACAGTTGACTTAAATTTCTTATTGACTTCAATTTCTTAAACTGGAGTAGGAAAAACAACGACGATAATAATAATATCGCCTTATATGCCTTAATACATCCCGTGGTAGTATGCCACAGCCAGTGTCTCTCAACACCTTTATATAACTACCGCATGTCTAAAATTCAAGTATGGCCAATTTCCAGCACACTTGTAGAAAGTTAATATCTAGGAGCATCCAGCACACAAACTTTATGAGGTAGTAGCTAGTATGTAAACTTGTCATGGAGGTAATATAATATAATACATAATAATATAGTACATTTCTCTCTGTAAATATGATATCGTAACTATTGTTTCAAAACAATTTCGAGCCATCATCAATATATCATAACTGCTAAACTTATTAGTTTCATATAAAATTATATTATGTTGTGTTCAAATTGGCTGATGAACATCGATCCTAATAACACTTAAAAGGGCCATGACTTCCGTTTAGCCATTTTCGATGTAATAGATAAAATGATTAACAATAGCTTTTTTTCTATAAACACCATTTTATAATTTAGGTTCACAATTTATTTGATATTAATAACAATAAACAAAAATTTAGGGAATTTAATTATTTATTAGAATATGTTTCTATCATAATTTTGTCTTTCAATAATCAAGTGCCTTAATGAAAAGACATGAAAGGCAATATTCAAATGCATAACAATTGTTTCACTAAATACGGTTTTTGGGAATTGCTTTTCGTGTCATTTCTTCAGAGTCAAGTGTTCATGTAATAAACAACAATGTGGTTTCCGGACTGGTACCGCGTCTTCGGTAATTCTGCTGAGGAGGTTTCGTCTACACTTGTTTTGAATGTCTACAGGGCTTAACTGCTGCTACTACTGTGGTTATAGTACTGAAACTGAGTGAGAAACAGTTTCAGTGCAACAACGAAAGTAGTAAGTCCTGAAGATGTTTCCTATTTAACAGTTGGTTGCGAACTTTGAAATATCATTACATCATTCTTTTCTCTCCATCTTGCTGCCTCTATCAAAAAATTAAACTTACTCTCATCGAAAAAATTAAACTTACTCTCATCAAATATAGAAACGGTTTTCAGATTTCGAAATCTTCAAGGAAATCGATTTTATTTGTATTACAACGCGAACTACAAATTCGTTTACTCTTGTGTCTTATAAATGACGAAAATTTAGCTCATTCGGAGAAAACATCATCACGATCCGTCTCATGTCCCCTACCAAAGAAGAAAACTGAAATAGTGCGAACGAATTCGTGCGATAATTAAAATTCTAGAGTCTTCCCTCTGATGCTAAAATGATGATTTTTCATCACTATTTCCTTCACTTGATTAACAAAACCAACAGCTATAAACAAACTGTTCGATAGATTACTTAAAGACTCTCCCTAACAACTGGGTGCACTGGTACTAACTTATAGCAAAAAATGATTCTCATACCATTTACGCGAACTTTTTAAATGAAAAATCTATTTATTAGACGGAATATAAATTCATTTATTATTCTTGTCGTATTACATGTAGCGCAATTTTCGATAGAAGAAAAAACTATCTACAATGAAAATGATGGAAAAATCATTTAAGCTGTTATCATCTATTGGTGACACGTGAGTTTCAAAAAACAATACCTCAGAGTTGGCCCATTTTTCGGTATGTACTAACTTAGTACACTTTTCTTAATTGTCAAATCTGAATATTATTAGTGCGATTTAATAAATTTCTGATCTTAGAGGTAAACGACATTTCACAGATTTATACGAATAAAGGTTAGAGTTTGGAGACTTTATAGAGAAACGATGACATACTAGAAGTAATTTTTTGAACACACTTTATTATATTACATACCTTATAACAATTTGCAAGCTATCACCTATACTGAAATTTAACTAATTTTAAAAATTATTTTTGACACTATAGAATTTAGGTTATTAAACATGGTTTCCAAATTTAATAAATTTAATTTTACAAATGAATTGTAGAAATGTTAGTCATAAAACAATTGTTTCCAAATTATGAGAATGGTGTTGATAATATCGATCGCGTTGACTCACATAGATTAAGACATACGAAAAAGTATACAATAATACATAAATACCTGTTATCAGATAGGTAAATTATCCAAGATTAGTAAACTCATTTGCTACTTCATCAAATTTAATTGACACTAATATATTACAAACAGGTGCAACAAACGTGTGAATTTCACATGTCCAAATAATATTTAGAAAAATACTAGGAATTTGATGTGATTAACGGCTACGGAAATCAATAAAGATTCAAACTTAGGGTAATTGTGGACACCAAATATTTTAATCATTATTTTTTGAAGTAATTTAAACACTTCAATATTAATCACATAAGATTGGCATAAAATCCCTTTCCACATTAATTTTGGTATTCTATATACGTATTTCGACAACTAAGTTGTCATAATCAGCAGATAATTAAACAGTGTCACACCTGGAAAACTACCGCAAAAACCCGCACGGAACAAATTCCGCACATGATATGTGCCGTCGAAAGCCAAAACGCACATAGGCTTGTATGTCAACCTTAAGTTGTTGGTTGATTAAATTAATCAACCACAGGTTCCATCAAGATTACCAAACTTAAATATTAAAATTTTAAAAAAATTCAAAATTATTGATGCATATATATATATATATATGCATCAATATATATATATATATATATATATATATATATATATATATATATATATATATATACGAGGGAGCGTTTTTATATTCGCGGAATGAGCGGGTTGTAGAGGGGTGAGTAGGCGCATTGGGGGCGTGGCCTGTGCAGCGACTCATGATTAGTATAAATACGAAGTTTCATTGTTATTAGACAGTTAGTCTTTGAGCTATCGTCAACCAAGTAACATAATCAGGAGTGAAAAGTGAAATATGGAAAAAATCGAATATCGTGCCGTAAAGTTCCTTACCAGGCAAGGAAAATCAGTCGCGACCATAATGAATGAGATGTCATTGGTTTACGGCGACGCTTGTCCAGGAAAAACCATGGTGTACAAGTGACATAGTTTATTTAAAGAAGGAAGGGAATCCCTTGAAGACGACCCGAGGCCGGGCAGGAGCATTGAGGTGACCACGCCAGCACTTATCCAAAAAGTTGAACAAATTGTACTCGAAGATGCTCGACTAAGAAGAAACAACTCGCAGAAATGGTTGGAGTATCGGATACAACAATTTTTAAAATCCTACACGATCATCTCGGCATGTCTAAGGTCAGCGCAAGATGGGTGCCGAGAATGCTCACGCCGCCGCAAAAACAACAGCGCGTAGAGTGTTCGCGTGCATTTTTGGACCTCTGTAATGAAGATAAGGATGGTATATTGAGTGGAATTGTTACTGGAGACGAAACTTGGGTTCATCATTATGAACCTGAGTCCAAACAAGACTCCATGCAGTGGCATAAAAAGGGCACAGCACCTCCCAAGAAATTTAAAGTGTCACAATCAGCTGGGAAACTCATGGCAACGGTATTTTGGGACTCGGAAGGAATATTGTTGATTGATTATAAAGATAAAGGTGTTTCTATATCCGGAGAATATTACGCTTCAATATTAGAGCGACTAAAAGAAGCCATTAAAGAGAAAAGACGGGGAAAATTGACAAAAGGTGTTCTGCTTTAGCACGACAACGCTCCCTTCCACAAGAGCCGCGTTGCGTTAGCTGCCCTGCATAAGGTGGGCTTCGAAATTGTGAATCACCCACCCTACAGCCCAGACCTGGCCCCGAGTGATTATTACCTGTTTCCGAAAATGAAAAAAGAGCTGCGGGGTAAAAAATTTACTGCCGATGATGAAGTCAAGGAGACAGTTTCGGCGTATTTTGCAGATAAAGAGAAATCATTTTTCTATGAGGGTATAAATAAATTAATTGAAAGATGTGAAAAATGTATGCGTCTTGCAGGTGAATATATTGAAAAAGAAAAATAATTTGGTTTTTTTATTTCCACCCCTTGTCCCCCATTCCGCGAATATAAGAACGCTCCCTCGTATATATGTATATATATTACATAATAAATAATACACTATATATTAAATATACATATTTACTTGAGTTCAAATACTAAACCCAATTTGAAAATAAAATGTAAACATATTTTCAAGGAAAGAACTGCTACGATATCTTAGTCAATAATATAGTCACTTACATACACATATTTTGTATAGAAACGATCTTTCGAACATTTACAAAATGTTAAATTCTTTTATCATAAAAACTTCATTCAGTTGCGAAATTACCAAGTTTCCAAAAGACTGTTTCAAATTTTACGGTTTTTTTAAAGAATAAATAAAACACATAATTTGCATTCACTTTCAAAAACTTTTTATTGGTAATTGAAGTATCAGTTATGACATTTATATGCGAAAAATAATATCTACCAAATGGCCTCCTCCTGCAGCTCCACTGACGTCCGCTCTTTTGTTAAAATTTTCAATGACATTTTGGCATAATTGAGGCTCTATCTCACCAATGGCACGAATAATGTCATCTTTCAAAGCAGAAATTGATTGTGGATTGTTTTTATAAACATGACTTTTCACATAACCCCAAAGAAAATAATCTAACGGTGTCAAATCACATGATCTTGGTGGCCAATTTTCTCTCAATAAATCAATTGATTCGTGTGCAAAGTGAGGTGTAGTGCCATCCTGTTGAAACCACATATCCTATAGATCAATATTCATGAATTCAGGCCAGAAAAATTCATCCAACGATATCGATCACCATTGACAGTTACAGCTTCACTAGCAGCATTTTCAAAGAAGTAAGGTCCAATTACACCACTTGACCATAATGCACACCAAAGAGTAACTCGTTTAGGATGCATAGGTTTCTCATGAATAATTTGTGGATTTTCCTCACCCCAGATACGGCAATTTTGTGTATTAATATAGCCACCAAGTTCAAAATGTCCCTCATCGGAAAATATTATTTTTTGAGAAAAATCAGCTGGTTGCTCATTAATGAAATTGACTAATGAACGACGTTTTAAATGATCAAATAGCTTCAGTTCCTGTGTTATTTGAACCTTATGTGCCTTCAGAGCCCAATCCTTGTGTAAAATACGCCATGTTGTTGATCCACTAAGTCAAAGATGTTGTAAACATCGTCTAGTGGATATTTCAGAATCTTCAGCAACACTTTCACGAACTAAACAAAAATTTTGTTATGAACGACCACTACGACTGTATTTTTCACTTTTTCGATTTTCCACGGAACCGGTCTCTTGAAATTTTTTAATAATTCGACCAATAGTGCTTTCAGATGGACGATTATGTAAACCATAAAATTCACGTAATTTTCTAAAAACTCTTTTCGCAGAACGCTGATTTTCATCAAATAATTCAACAATTCGAACGCGTTGTTGTACCATGTACGAGTACGAAGCCATTTTTGTAAATGTCATACATCACATTTTTAAATGCCCACATACCCAGACAGATTCAGTGCGCCATCTATATTTTATTTACGCACAGCTTAAAACACCTTTATGGACACCACTTTAAAATCTCGAGCTTAGAAATCATATGCCTAATCTAACTTTTTGATGATTTAAATATTGTAATTCTTTTATCATTGAAGTAATATATTTCGTTAGATCATTTAAAAGAAGGGAAGCCGATTTCTCTTTGTCAAAAATATCAGATTGATGTTATATCAAAAAAATTATAGTTAAAACTATTGCAGGTATTAAAGTATTAAAAAAACAATTGCTTGGAATTGTTCCTTCAATTACTCCGTTCCAACCGTGTTAGACCGTGCTTCATTTATAGAATGTGTAAAAAAATACCTACTAACAACACAACAGAAACTTTGTGCGCATGAACGCCAACAAATGGCTGTAAAAGCAAATAAATTGCTTATTTTTTTAAATTTTTGTGCAGAGGCTATTTATATTATTTTATTTAACAACACATAATTGAAATTCCTTCGAAGCCTACTTGCAACAAATTGTGACGAAAAAATCAATAAATTAACATAAATACAGTAGAATTCAAAAATTCCCTGTAGTACGAAAGTCTGCTTGAACAGTAAGAGTGGTAGAAGAATATATATAGAACTAGCTATATCCTGCGCGCGTTGCTACGCCACCAACTAAAATAAATTTGAAGGAAAGACATTACACAAATATTCAATTCATTTTGAGCCATTTTATTGATTTTGTTCATTTTGAAGAAATTGTGACATTGCAGCGTTTCGTTTCAATTCGATATTTATTGAAGTGCTGTGGGATACACAATATTTCTTGTTTTTCCATCTGGTGCGTAAACGAATAAATCAGAAGACTTTCCGACGCGTGAGCAGGCCACATAGAGCTGCCCATGTGAGAAGCATGGATTCTCCAAATTTAATCCACACACTTGCAAACGATTGTCCTTGTTCTTTGTTGTTGTCATACCAGGTACTGCAAATGTTTGAATTCGAATGGCATATCTGTCGGGATCATTGGGATACGTGGCAACAGTACATCTTCACCTTTGAATTTTCCAGTCAAAATTGTTGCCTCAATAACATTGTTCATAATTTTCTTGACCGAGAGTCTGGTTCCGTTGCATAGTCGTGATGGATTTATGTTTCGAAGAAGAATGATGGGTACGCCAATTTTCAATGTAAGAACGTACGGTGGCATGCCTGGCAAATCAAGCGAATTCAAGAATTCAGTCAGATAGTTGACAACTTCGTTTTGATTCACTACAGTATCGATGGACTTATTTGTTGTCGTTTCGCCGGGTATTCCATTCTGAATGGTGAAGTTGATGGTATTGACATCGATGTTTTTGGCCGCTAATATAGCACGCGTACTGAACCACTGATGATTTTTGTAGTTCTGTGCAATGTTTGGGAAAACTTTTTGCACCAATTCGTCTATGCTTTCTGTGACCTTACAGAAGTTTGCTGGGAAGGTGATACATTGCGTAGATTCATCAATTTGCATTCGCCCATCTATATATATATATATATAAATGAATGTTTATCTGTATGTCCTTTATAGAATCGTAAACTATGCGTTTGATCATGTGATGATCTTTAACAAAGTTGTTGTGCATGAGCCCACGAAGGTTTCTAAATTCCAATTTTCGACAGATGACGCCACTGCCATTCCAATGAATTTCATAGATTACCGTGACAGTTCATGCTAATTTGAATTGAAACGATAACAGCGAACGAATGATGACGTTTCGAGTTGTGGGTGACATAAGAACTTATGTAAATTGTGAAATTCATGTCCAGCTCACATTGAACAGACAATATTGTGCGTATTTTTATATTTGGGAGCGTTTTTCGAATAGTTTTGTGCATTTGATTGTGAGTTAAATTAATTTTATTAATGAATTAATTATTAATTAGCCATCTGTCGAAAATTGGTCGTACCAACTTAGAAACCTTCGTGGGCTCATGCATAACAACTTTGCTAAAGATCATCACATGATCAAGTGCATAGTTTACGATTCTATAAAGGACATACAGATAAACATTCATTTATATGTATATATATATATAGATAACTGAGCCCATCGACATGGCTTGGCGGCTACTATGCACGTATGAACATGTCTCAACATGCAACAAACAAGCAGCTTCCTACGATTCATTGTTGCGTCATATTACAAAACTTTCCTTTGTATTATAACGAAAGGAATTAAAAGAAAGAAAATTGTACCAATAAATAATAAACTGTATAAAGAACAAATGTAATAATTCTATTTCTCGCTTCATAAAAAATATTTAATCTAATCTTATTTTCGATTCTTTTTTTCAGAGTCTTTTCTCACTGTAACCCCAAGAAAGTATTAGATAATTATTTAATTTAATGAAAGCATATAAGCGATATTAAAAGTTTCTTACTACAACAAAAATCATATCGCATATTTGTTTTAAAAAATTTTTGTAAATTATATTCATCGTAAGTAAATTTATTTTCTAATATATCATTCATTTCTTATTTCAGTAATTATAACAGAGCCTATAGTACAGTATGGACCCGAAAGTCAGAGCATCGAATGTCCACATTGCAGGCTACAAGTTTTAACCCGAGTAAAAACAGAGCCTAGTAGGAAAACTCATATATACGCTATCCTTCTCTTCTTTTTCATGTAATATTATAAATATCTATTGAATATATTAATTGCCATAATTCTTATAGATGTCCATTGGTGTGTCTACCTTATTTATTGAGCGACTGTCAAAATAAAAACCATTTTTGTCCTAATTGTGGAACATACTTAGGCACATACCTCTACTAGCGACATTAAGAACATAAAATTTGTGATACAGTATCAAATAGTATATACATACATATATATTTAAGTAGAAAATGTAATTTTAGTTATTTATTTTTTCTTTATGTTATAATAATAATTAACAAGAAGTATGAATTTCATAATAAAATAAGTTATGAATTAAGAAGGTATTATTATATTTTGTATCTTACTTCAAAGATGCTACAAATATTTTTTATAGTATTTGAAAGTAAATATAGTACGTGACAAAGAAACGCACATAGTAAAAGTATAAATCAAATTTCCTTCAAATAGTTGCTATAATGGGAATGATAAAAATAAAAATCGCAAAAAAGCAATAAACCTTTATGTCGTTTATTTATCATTTTTCGTTTATTTTGAATCAGTTCGATTTGTTTAATCAATTATAATAGTGTATAGTTGTGTATTGAGATGCCAAGAGTCTGAAAAAAAAAACAAATTATCACTTGCTACACGATATTGAACTGGGTCGCATAAGTGGACTACTTGAGGAAGATAATCCATTTCTGGAAATTTGTAAGGCAAATGCAAATAAATGTTTACAGTTATTCGTTGTTAGAGAGATTGGTCATCAAGAAGATGGATGACCTAGAAGAACCACTGAACAGAAAGATAGCAGACTAAGATAGCTCGCCCTTAGGATTTAGTATAGTATCTCAAGGTCTTTGGGAAATGTTTGCTTTTCGGTCGAGATAGGCTAAAATAATTATGCGTTCCATACACTATTAGCCATAAGTATTTGCGCATACAGAAATAATAGAAAAACAATTGTAATACTTACTCCAAATTGAAAATTTTATTATATAATTATACAAAATGTTTTAAAATCTTAAAAAACTATTATTTCAAATAATTTTATCAAATATTCTTTTAAATTTGTTAAAGTATTTTATTCATCGATATGACCACCTTCAGTTTTTATTATTGCCGTAGCACAATCTCGGCATCCTCTCAAGTAATTTCGGTAAAGCTTCTGGTTCTATTTTTGATCATGGATTCTGTAGCTGGATCCATAATATTTTTGTGTTTCGCACTTCCGTCTAATCTTATAACAGCTATATAAGATTCGAGTCGAGGTTCTGAGGAGGTCATTTCATAATGACAACTTCGCTTCCATTCTAATTTCTCTAAATACTTTCGAGAGAATTCGAACGCGTGTTTAGGAACTGTCTTGCTGGAATACAAAGTTTTGTCTAATTAGTCGTATTTCAGATGAAATTTCTCTGTACGGTTGTTTCCATAGAATGACGTGTATATTGATAAGAACACCTACAGATGCACAACAGCCCGAAACCATTTGTTCCTCCTCCATGCTTGGTGGCAGACATAATTCGAAAATTCATTTTCCCGCTGATCTTCAGACAAATGTTCATTTTTTGAACCAATTATCTAGAATTTGGATTCGTCTGTCCAGAACACTATCTTCACTTTTCCAGCATCCAATCCTTGTGTTGTCATACCCAAACTAATCATTTTATTTTATTTGGCTTACGCAATAGCAGTTTTCGCACAGGAACTTTCCCGAACAATTTTTCTTTGCGCCTTTTTACCGTCGTGAGGCTAAGTGGTTTATTCCAATTAATGTTAGTCTCTTCTGCAATTTTCGCTTCAGTTTTTCTTCTATTTATTTTACTTAACAAAACTATTTCTCGATCCTCTGCTAGTATTTTGATCGGCATAACCGCTTTTTATTCAATAAACTACCAGTTTCTTCATATTTTTTAATATTATAGTCCGCAGTTCGGCGGCTTAAGTTCAGTAATTTCGTAATTCGTCTGTTACAGATTGCAGATCTTGGGTTTTGTTTCTCAATGGAATAGATATGTCTTATATAGTATCCCACATATATTGGGAACATTACGTACCTTGAGAGAATTCAACGAAAGTTTTTAAAATTTCTATCATTTAATATTGATACAGTTTATTCCCCTACTAGGTTAAATCATGTCGAATTTGTCCGAAGACATGGTTTTGTTACGTTTGAATCTCGTCAAGACGGTTACTGCTCCATGTTCTTGCGTAGTTTACATTATAAAAAAGTTGATTGTGAATATCTATGATCTAATTTACAATTTCATGTGCAACGACTAGCTAGTAGACACGATTCCACTTTTGTAACACCCAGAGCTAGAACAAATTTGGTAAGAAAATCTCTTATGACTGCGATGTGTACAAGTGCCGAGCGAAGACTGGATGATGTATTTTTTATAGTATACATTTGATATCTTTGTTTACTATTATTTCATTACTTCAGTTGTATTTTACTTTATTTTACAATGTTTATTTTATTTAGATATTTTTGTTGGTTGCAATAAATTATTTAATTTATTATTTTAGAGTACTGCAAAAGGCTGTCTGTTGAACTCAATAAAGAACTATTATTATTGCCATTATTATTACTTTTGCCAATATCATCATGAGACACTATAATAGCACGTGTTTGAACCGATAGCTCTTTTCTACGCGGCATTATTCGAAAATTGTTTTATATTAAAATAATATATAAAAACTACGACAGGAACTCTTTCACTTCTTAAGTTACATAAAAGCTCAATCTTTTATACAAATACGATAACTATCGTACCTACCTACGTTATTTGATTTATGGTCTAATGTAATCATATTTAAAATTTGCGAGAAAAAGATCTTTATTTAATCGACTTACTTAGGTTATAAAGTAGTGAATGTGGATAATTTAGTTTTAAAGTACTTAAATACATAAATACCCAAGAATATGCATGTATTATGTTTATATTTTAATTAAAGTTTAATAACATATTAGCTTCAGTTAAGCTATAATACTGTATATTTGAATAATATGAGAATAAACACTTGAGCAAACACTTATGGCCAGTAGTGTTATCGCCGTTAATTTGTATTGCTTTCCTATCATCCAAGACTAATAATGCCTTTCAATAGACGGCAGCATGTCCTTAAATTAGAACGGTGTAATTAATTTCTTTATTTTCCAAGATGAATTTTGTTCATCCATGTATAAATTTAATTATACCTATCTTTTAAAATTATTTTAACTTATTAGATAAGGAAAAGAGAAAAGCTGTTTTTTTAAAAATCATGGAAAACAAAAAAAGCGTCAATATATATATATATATATATATATATATATATATATATATATATATATATATATATTTAATGATATTAAGATGTCATATTTCTTAGAAACTACCAATAAATTATAAGCATACATTTGCTTCTACTGTGTCAAACAATACAGTATTAGAAAGTACAGTGGTACCTCGAGATACGAGTTTAATTCGTTCCGTAACCTTGCTCGTATGTCAATTTGCTCGTATCAATTTTCCCCATTGAAATTAATGGAAATGCCATTAATCCGTTCCAGCCCCAAAAATGCTACCCGTAATTGTTTATGTTACGTGTTTTTGAATAAGAAAAATATATTTATAAATGACAAATATTGTATAAAAACAATATAAAAGAAAATGTAAAGCAAAGAGGCTTTCCGAATAGTATACTCGTACAAGCAGAGGCTTTATCTTGCAGTCGCCACTCGCATTGGCACACAGTGCGAGAGTTAGTCTATCCTTCATGAGTTTGTGGCCTGGTATTATCTTCTCCCCTGCCGTTATGTAAGTCCTATTCGGCATCTTCTTCCAGAAAAGCCCTGTTTCGTCACAGTTGAGGACTTGCTGGGTGATGTATCCATTGGCTTCTATCAGTTCGGAAAAAGCCTCACCATGCCTGACAACGGAATGGATGCCAGTCCATTTCCTAAAGTTATCAAACCAGCCTCGACTGGCTTTAAACGAGTCTTCCGATATCTCGTCCGTGGAAGTGCGCGGGGTCTGATTCAGCAAATCACCGTAAATCGCTCGTGCTTTCTCGCATATGATACCCTGTGTTAAGGTATCGCCTTTAATCTGCTTCTCCGTCACCCAAACCATCAGTAGTTTCTCCATCTTTTCATGGAGAGAACTCCGGAGCTTAGAAATTATTGTAACGCCCTTAGCTGGCATTATACCCTTTATCGGTTCCTTCTGTTTAAGCACAGTGCATATCGTTGAAGTACTACGCCCGTACTGCCTCGCCAACTCAGCAACTCGCACACCTTGTCCATTTTTTTCTATGATTTCACGCTTTAATTCAATAGACATCATCTTCTGAGTAGTGACTTTTCCACTCACTTTCTTCGGATCCATGGTTATAGAAAGAAATGTGATAAAGTATGTAAATGCACAAAAAGCGCAAAGCCCTAGAAAAACTTAGCAAAGATGCTTCGACAGCGAGGTAAACAAGCACACTGGGGGAATACGTGGGCAGTTCCTCGTATCTCAAATATCGCTTGTATTTTAAAACAAAACTTCGCTTGCTCGATAGCTCGTATCTCAAATAACTCGTATGTTAGGGCACTCTTATCTCGAGGTACCACTGTATCTTTCATTTTACTAATCAATTTGTTTCTATCGTTTTCAAATATTACTTATTTCACACGTCACATATCAAAAAATACTTCCTATTGTTACCTTTTTTTTACGAATTTGACTAATATAAGCTGCGATATTTTTAAATATACTTCGCTTGCACACTGGACTTAGAATGAAGATCACGAAATCGTCTACAATTTTCATTCATAGATAAGCCAAGTGCCTCCACTGTCTATAAATAGAATGTAGTATTATAAAGAAATAATATTTATTTCTCATAACGAACCTCATCTCTAAATCCATATAATACATTCTTACGAAATTTATATGCCTTAATTATATAGCTGTAAATAGTCAAGTTCTGTCAAAATATGACATTTTCCTCATATTCGCTTAAAGGTTCAGGGTAATAAAAATAGCATGTTATAAAGTTGAATAAACTAATATGGTATTCGAAAAATGTCAGCGTTATCGAAAAATCCTCTACACATATGAATAGTATGCTAATATAATATAAACAATCCCTTCAAGCATAAATTACAAAAATTAAACATATTAATACAACGATCATATAAATTCACGAATGTAGAATGGAAACTGTTGATTCTGCTACAAATGTTAAGGAAAAATTAAAACAAACCGTAGCTTCGGAGAAATTCGACAATGCAGAATTGAGCAAACTTCTTAAAATACGTAAGGTTAATAATGAAACGCCATATTCCGTCGTGCCGCTGGCCTCGAAGCCTCAGATATTAACTTGTCCACATTGTCAGCATTATGTAACAACGGAAGTAGCTGTAAGACCAAGTATTCGGACCCATCTTAAGGCATTGTTATTAGCAATTTGTTGGTAAGTAATCCTAACAAGTATGTTACGAGACTGTAAAGATATTTATATTATTTTCAGTTTGTTCTTCATACCATACGTCTGTCCATCTTGTATGAATGTTGATCATTTTTGTCCTGAGTGTGAAACCTATATAGGAACGTATATAAGTTAATATTATATTAAGTAGCTTTTATCCTATCATATATTTGTGCACAAATATATGTATTTTATATTGTTTTAATACAACTTGACTAACTAAATACAATAACGCCAGTTTGAAGTTCATTAAAATATTAAATGACAATAAACATTTTGGAAGTGTCACTTTAGTAGTAATAATTTAATTTAAGATGGAAAAACGACTTTAGCAAACATAAACAAAAAGAAAATAAGTAGAATTTTTATATCCAACCAAAAATGAATGTAACAGCATTAGCGATTGCTGGTTTTAAGTTTGATGATTAGCAAATTTTTCATGGAGGAAAATTTTTAGTAAGACTCTAAAACACGCAAGAATAATTAACGTTCTTTTAGGCAAAATTTTATTATGACGTTGCCAAAGTTTCGCTTGAAGTTTTAAGGTGAAACGAAACTAATCCATTATGGTAATAATAAAACATGATGGTGATTTTGGTTCAGTTTAAAATTGTTTTCTCTAATCAAGAAAATGAACGTTTTGTAGAATTCTAAAAATAATACAATTGGAATTTTATCGTGTAGTGTTAGAAGCTCATGACACTTCTTGTAGTTTACAATTAATTGGATAGAAAAATCTAACCTAGAACTAAAAATGCCTGTCAATACATATCTGCTACTGTCCATAGCATAATAGTAAGTTTGGTTGCATACTCTACAATGTATGTATTAACATACAGGAGTATAATATATATAATTGCATACAGGAGTACGTTCAGAGGTAAAAAAATATTTACTATCTATTTGTATCTGTATATATACACATTGTTATAAATTAAAGGATATAACTTAATGTTAAATTAAGAATGAAAAGTGTGTAAGAGTTATAATATTTAAGCCTTACATTCGCGTCTTATAAATCTAAAGTGAATGTGACTTAATAAAATTTGATTTGGATATGAGAGGTTGTGATAACACGTAAACTTTTTATTTATAAATTTCAATATAAATATAATTGTATTAAACATTGAAATTCTTTAAATACTTTTTTATTATTTAAACTTATGAGAACACTAACATCTCGGGTTCGTGAGATTGTGCACCACTTTGGTTTAGTATGACATAATGACGTGTGATATAGAAATCAAAATAAAGGTGTCGCAAAATCAACGCAAGATTTGAATTAAATAGCAAACGCAGTTTTTAGTCATTATTTACAAAGGATAGGATTATTTATGGAATAACATATCGGGCAAATGGCCTCTACAGCTTTGCATGCACATACGCACTCGTTTGTCGAAATTTTCCATAACCATTATGAATAAATGTGGCTGAATTTCGTTGTTGCAGCGTTGATTCTCTTCCTTTAATGCACGTGTGGTTATGGGCTTGTTGATATAGACCTGTGATTTCAAATAAACCCATAAAAAGAAATCTAATGGTGTTAAATCACACGATCTAGGGGCCAATTCTGATCACCGAAACGAGAGAGTACACGAGCTGGAAATGTCTCATGCAGTAATTGAATTGTTTCACGGGCTGTATGACATATGGTACCGTCTTGTTGAAACCACATATTGGGCACATCAATATCATCCAATTTCGGCAGAAAGAACTGTGTTATCATGTCGCGATATCGAGCACCAGTAACAGTCACTGTTTGACCAGTCTCATTTTTAAAAAAGTATGGTCCAATTATGCCTCCAGCCCAAAATCCACACCAAACAATGATACGTTGTGGATGCATTCGTTTTTCGACAATCACATGTTGGTGCTCAGTATCCCAAAAGCGGCAATTTGGGCGATTAACAAAGTCATCAAGGTGAAAATGTGCTTCATCGCTTAGGATGATTTTACTCGAAAAATCAGCATCCATTTGTTGATGTTCAATAATCCATTCAACGAACTATCTTTGCTGTGCATGGTCATTAGACTTCAGTTGTTGTGTTAATTGAATTTTGTAGGCATGGAGACACAGATCTTTAGTGAGTATACGTTGTAGAGAGCTTCTTGAAATTTGCAATTCTTGTCCATGACGCCTAATTGAGGTTCCTGGATTGTCACCGACACTCTCACGCACTGCTTCGATATTGACATTTGAACGGCTTGTTTTTGAACGACCAGTGTGTTTGTCGTCTCCAACGGATCCGGTCTCCCTAAATTTTTTAATTAAGCTCCTCACAGTTGACGAAGTTAAAACATTATTCCGACCACATTTTGTATGAAATTTTCGAACTGTGGCCGCCAAGCTGTAACGCTCCATTTTTACTAATCCTAAACTGTCAGCTGTCGAATTATTTTTTTTTAAGGTTGCCAACACTTTACTGTACAAATGGCGACAAATTCAAATCTTGCCTTAATTTTGGGACACCCATTATAAACGTGGCATTTGCAATCTCATTGAAGGGAAACCTTCAATGATTACTAGACTATTCTTTCACTTGCAATTTATGTGGTGTAATTTAATAACTCTTAAGAGATTCTTAAAAGTCGAAAAAACCTTGTTAACTCACAAACTAAATTATTATTAAGCATGTGCAAATACTACTCTATTTATTTATTTAATTAATTTTTATCTCTAAATAACTAAATATCTGACTTTCTATATTTTTAAATAATAACAATTCCTTTTGCATATATTTTTTTTATAAATTCTTAGCTAAACATAACAAGACTCTAATTTATATAAAATTCCACTTGTCCCAGTTTCCAGCTTTTAAAAATCGTTCCATCATTCTACTTCGTTCTACTACTCTCTATTACTCTACTACTTTTCTCTATTAACTGACATTTTGACATAATTGATGCTCTATCTCACCAATGACACGAATAACTTCATCTTTCAAAGCAGGAATTGATTGTGGATTGTTTTTATAAACCTGACTTTTCACATAATCCCAAAGAAAATAGTCTAATGGTGTCAAATCACATGATCTTGGTGCCCAATTAACATCACCGCTTCTTGAGATTACACGTCCGAGAAATTTTTCTCTCAATAAATCAATTGATTCGTGTGCAAAGTGAGGTGTAGCGCCATCCAGTTGAAACCACTTATCTCCTAGATCAATATTCATTAATTCAAGCCACAAAAATTCGGTTATTATCCGACGATATCGATCACCATTGACAGTTACAGCTTCACCAGCAGCATTTTCAAAGAAGTAAAGTCCAATTACACCACCTGACCATAATGCACAGCCAACAGTAACACGTTTAGGATGCATAGGTTTCTCATGAATAATTTGTCCTCACCCCAGATACGGAAATTTTGTTTATTAACATAGCCACCAAATTCAAAATGTGTCTCATCGGAAGACATTATTTTTTGAGAAAAATCAGCTGGTTTGGTGATGAAATTGACAAATGAACGACGTTTTAAATGATCTAATGACTTCAGGTCGTGTTATTTGAACCTTATATGCTTTCAGAGCTAAATTCTTGTGTAAAATACGCCATGTTGTTGATGCACTAAGTCCAAGTTGTTGTCAACGTCGTCTAATGGACATTTCATGATCGTCAGCAACACTTTCACGAATCAAACCAATATTTTCATGTGAACGCCCACTACGACTGTATTTTTCACTTTTTCGATCTTCCACGGAACGGGTCTCTTGAAATTTTTTAATAATTCGACCAATAGTGCTTTCAGATGGACGATTATGTAAACCATAAAATTCGCGTAATTTTCTAAAATCTCTTTTCACAGAACGTTCATTTTCATAAAATAATTAAACAGTTTGATCGCGTTGTTGTACCGTGTAAGAAACCATTTTATAAATGTCATACATCACACTTTTTAAATGCCCACATACCCAGACAAATTCAGTGCGCCATCTATATTTTATTTATTCTTAAAAAAAACCGCGCAATTTGAAACATCCTTTATTTTGCATTTCCTAACTTAAATTTACCAGTTCATACCTTATTCTTTCAGTTAAAGTTTTATAGTTATGGATGTCAACCGGTATACAGGATATTTTACTAGAATTTTATGTTGTTTTAGCATCAATTATTGAGTACAAGCTACGTTTGCTTAAAAATTTTTATCTCTATTCAAGATATAAATGTCTGTGCTTTTTTTCAACATCAATTTGATATTATTAACGATTGATGCAATAACTATCTACAGTTAAGTCTATCTAAATTCATGGCCATGACAAATACATACAAGAAAATCCAATTAAGTATTTATAGTATTCATTCATACTAAGTTTGTCTATTCGCTTATGTTACTTAACGGCTCTATTTTTCACTGATTATGTAGAAAATTGAATATGCAATTCTAGTTTGGTACGTCTATTACAATCTTCTTAGAAATTATGCAATGCAGTTTTTAAAACATCTATGCCTCTGAAGGAGAGACGCACTTGCACGTAGTAACATCGAGTGTCGGTTCGTTACCTTAATACGTTTTCCTATCCACCTTCTAAACCTAATATAATACTGCCATGGAACTTGGTGGTCAACACAACCTATTAAGTAGATCGAGGGTCTTTCAAGAATATTCTTGACGCTTCTGACAGGTGTAGGTATATATGCAGACATGATCGTGCGTCAGACACTAATAATATAAACACTTATACTTGAAGATCGATATTAGTAATCTGTGTTAACTAGAAATACTTGTACTTAGTCTTTTGAGATAATTAACAGTTGTAATAGCATAGTTAATGTTTAAAAAAGTTATTACAAAATTGTTTCCGATACTTCGTTGTTTAATTTTACTTCTTCCAAAGAATCATTCTGACAAATACCTAATAATATCCAAGTCCTCGCTATTTATACGAGGGTAGCCGTCTATATTTCGGGAATATCAAACAAAAAAAATTTATTATCGAAAATAGCTTTATTGCTTTTCAAAATATTCTCCTTGAAAATCAATGCACTTTCGCATTCATTGAAATCAATACGAAAAGCATTGCTGCCACTGTGAAGGCGGTATCTTCAAAATATGAGCTTTGAATGCCTCAACTGCCTCTTCCGGCTTAGAAAACCGTTGACCACGAAGTTTATTCTTCACGTGCGGGAACAAAAGAAATTACAGGGTGCTAAATCAGGGCTGTACGGTGGATGGCTCATGAATTCAATGTCTTGCCCGGAAAAATATTCAATTGTTTGAACCGACCTGTGAGATCTCGCATTTTCATGGTGGAGAATAATCTATCGTTTTCAGTTTGTTTTCCTTATTTCTTCAAAAACTTTTGGCAAACAAATAGTTGTGTACCATTCGGAATTGACCGCTCTACAACTCTCTAAAGGCACAGTTGCAACGTGACCGGTTTTTCCGAAAAAACAGGCGATCATTTGTTTTGCTGTGCTTCGAGTGTGAACAACTCTTGTTGCTTTTGACTCATCTTGAAATATCCACACAGTCGACTGCTGCTTACTATCGGGCTCATACGTATAGATCCAAGATTCATCGCCTGTGACGACTTCATAAATGTTCTTTGAAGCACATTATATTTTTGGTGCATTTCTCGGCATCAATCAACACAAATGTTTCTTTGAGCGGTTGTCAAATTATGTGGTACCCAACATTAACATAGCTTCTTAACGGCTAAATGTTCATGCAGGTTCTTATGCACGCTGGTGTTACTAATACCTAGAGATGCCTCGATCTCACGGTATGTCACATGACTGTCTTGCATTATCAATTCAGACACTGCCTCCATGTTTTCCGACACAACATTTGAGGAACTACCTTCACGAAATTTATCATCGAAATAACGCCATCCAAGTTTGAATTCACTATACCAACGGTATACTGTAGTTTTCGATGGTGTTTCATTACCATGTAAAGAATTTAGCTCGTCGATGCACTCTTGTTGAGATAATCCAGGTCGAAAGTTATGAAAAATAATTGCACGAAAATGTTCAATAATTAATTCCGTTTTTTCGCCGACATAAAATTTTCAAGTTACTGACAACAATAGAAATAGCGACCGGATAGTAAAACTGTCAAGGTAAGTATATTGTCAAAAATGACAAACTTCACGATGCAATCATCAGATCGGAGGCAACACGAACTGTCTTGCCAGTTCCCGAAATATAAAGAAAATAATATGTTTTCACCTCCTTTTTACTGATTTCTTCTACTTTTTTATTTTCATATTTCATACACATATAAATACAATATATTTACAGGTAAATGGTTATATGTATTCTCTTATGATTTGTGATATTTACTTTTATTTTTTATTCCTTTTTGAATATTTTTGTGTCACATATTACTGGCAGTTATGTCCTGGTAATGGAAGAAATTCTATTAAGCAAATTATAAAATAAAATAAATAATAATCCAAAACGCGTGTTCCAGAGAGATATATAAAAATTTGTAATGAACAAAAGGGAGCTATTAAATTATTAATTTCGGTGACTGTTCTGTAAGATAGAATTAACAACAATGATCGCCTCAACTTTGAAACTAAGCTAAACGATGTAATTGCAACTTTTATCATTTTACTCGAAGAAATTAATTTATTGCTTCTACTTTTGGTATAATTATTTATTATTATAAGAGGTTTTGCTAATATTTTGAAGTTTGAAAAAGTTAATCATAAAATATATGTTAATAATCAAATTGATTCATTTTTTTATATCTACTCTAATTTTTATTTTAATGACCCACTTCCAGCTTATTCGAACGCGCTATATAGGCAACCTACATAACTGAGAGAACTCGTGAAAAGCTGGTATATAATCATTTAGACATTTTAAGCAAATGAAATTACTAGCTGACATAAATAATCGTGATAATTCGTTTGATTTTGTGCCATAATTTAAGAACATATTTGTAGTTATTATCAAGTTAAACGTACGTTTCTAAATTTACCATATTTTTCCTTAAATAGCGTCTACAACAAACAGTAGAAAATGGTGCAATGTAGCGTCCTCTATTTGATGGAATATTGCACTATAGAGCTTATATAGATCTCTGCAAAAATTATAAACAATTAAGATATAATATAAATGTAGATGTCATAACAAGCCATTTTCTGTGTTATAAAAATTATAAATTTTGTAAGTATTTATATTAATTATATAATGTACAATGTTATATAACTTCATACAACCTGAATCAGGAAATAATTAATCATTGAAAAATACCATATCATTGAAAGTTGTTTTTTCAAGAAAATAAATTATATATTATTCTTGATATATATAACTACAGTCACTCGTACTACAATAAAATCAAAAAACATTTACTGTAAATTAACTATCCTTTTTACTTGGATGTATGGAGCTAATTTTGAAAAATAAACTTGAAATGAAGTAATTGCTTTATTGCTCGCAACGGATGTTAATATGCATAACATATCGTTGGTTTGTTTTTCACCATGTACTAGACGTGTTTCACTTTATTTAAAATGATTTTCATTCTTATTCCTTTTATATCTAGTCGTCAAAACATTTTCACCATTTATAATTTATGATCGACCTTGACATGAAAGAGCAAGTAATGATGACTGATCGATATGAAAGAAGAAAGAATAGTAAATAACTATTTAAATGCGTGGCCTCGTGGTAAAATTAATGGATTTTTTTTTGGTTAAGTAGCTGCACAACAATTCAATATTTCATTTTGCATTTGAAAGAGTTACAAACTTACCAGAAAAATAAAATTCGCGCGAAATAATACAGCAGTGGTTTCAATATGCAATAAATTACAATCAAATTATAGAATGATGAAGAGGAAATATTCTTTATAGATGAATTTAAGTTTTTTTTTTTTGGGTAGATTCACTGAGAATACACCAGTACGTATAGGCAAAGCTTTAATCGGAAGTCTAAATTACTCGGTTGCTGGCGTTGTCAAAAAATCGATCGCAAATTCAACGTTGAAAATTTTATTCGTGTCCTAGTGAAACCAATGCTCGTAATATTATTTTATTACTATTCGCATTTTAAACGCCTTACTGTTAGTGAACAAAATTCTTTCTTACATATAGTTGCCATAAAACGCGTTCATTAATATTGGATATCGTCTGCAGAAAATAACCAAAACTTATTTTTCATATTTGTCATTGCCGTTTTGTTTATTTTATATAAAGTTATATCAAGCAAAGTTTTATATTAAAAGCTGTTTATGTAAGAACAATTTTCTTTTCCATTTATTAAATTGCCTGTGTATAAACATTGTCTTGAAAAATTAAAAATCAGTTTTGGAAGTGTATATTTGGTTGCATATCTTTTGATATCAAATATTTCATAATGAATATATACAATAGGTAACATATATTCATACATCACTATTCTCTTGCCAATACACCACTATTCTATTACCAATAGTCACTAACAAAAACTATTCTAATAATTTGGGTACCGTTGATATACATTTAGTGTTAATTAATTTATAATAAACATCTGAAGAAGGAGCAAATAAAATTATAAATTAAAGCGTTATTCTGAAAAACGCACCAATAATACAACACAAAAAATATATTTATTCTGTACTAAAACGCAAGATTAATTAACATTATATTATCATTTTTAGTGCTTGATATGTAGGCTCCGAACTTCTATGACGTTCTAAGCAATATTAAATAAATCAATGAACAGAAGCATTGATTTAATTAATGTTTGAATATAATACAGCTTTGGTCTCTATCTTACTCTATTTTCCTTTTAGTTCACTTTCCAAAACACTTTTATTTTTTATATCGTATATCCTAATTTGATGATGTCGCAGGTTCTTTATCGGGTTAATGTCAGGCGATTGTGATGATGTTTTAAGTGGCGTATTGTATAGTAACCATTCTTGTACCCAGAATGATTTGGGTCATTATCCTGATAGAAGAAACTAAAGATTTTTCCGTACTTTAAATAATATTTACTTTTATGATCAAGATTCAGATAAAATGCCTAACTATTATTCTAGGAATTATTGTCGAATTTCTGACTTCATTCGCTGATATACAGTTGCTCTCAGATTTTCTTTGTTTTTAGTACATCACCTCTTTTCATCAAACTCGAGACGGGATATTATGAAAAATGTGCATTGGAGGGCATATATATTCATGCATCGCTGTATAGTAATTTTGATGGAGCCTGCGGTTGATTAACTTAATCACTTAAGGTTGATATATAACCCCTTTCTACATTAATTTTCGTATTCTGCATACGTATTTCGACAACTAAGTTGTTATCATCAGGCAGATAATTAAACAGTGCTGCCTCTGAGAAACTGTGGCAAAAGCCCCCACGAAACAAATTCCATATACGATCTGTACTGTCGAAAGTCCAAACGCACACTTTTTGACGGTACAGATCATGTACGGAATTTGTTTCGTGCGGGCTTTTGCCGCAGTTTTCCACATACAGTCAGTCACAAAAACATTCGTACACACCGTGAATACTGAATATCATCAAATGTGAACATTCGACTGTGATAAAGTATATATGTATATACTTCCATTTAACAACGTAGAAAACATCTAATAACTATATGAAACCACGTTTATCGAAAAAACGTGTTCTGCAGTACATATTGAAAGAAAGTATTCCAAATATGCTGAACTATTGAAATTGTACCGAGAAATACACACGTTCAGAGAGCTGTTACAAGTACAAAACTCGCTTCCAATATTCAACTGCATAATCTGTATGATTTCTAGCAAGTTTCAAACGTTGTATTATGTTGCTGAGGTAAGTGATCTAACTGCAGCCTTCCAACTACTCAATTTTGCTTCCCTCTTTACAGTTAATGCAGAAACTCTGATATAAGTATTTGATCGCTTCAAATTGGTTACTGTGTTTTGTGCTTGTTATTCGCATATTTCTCAAGAATTAAATGATGCCTACTACTACTAAACTATAAGAAACTATGACATTAACTTTCGTGTTTTCGCCAGAAATGTCAAAATTATTTTGTAGCGAGATAAAGCTAATACATTATGTTCAGATAAAATCAAAAAGTTTTTGAAAATACAAAAATTGTAACAAATACATCAGAATGCATTAAATTTGAACAGATGTTTATTATCAACATTTAAATTAATATTAATTCTTCTTTTCACGTTTTCGAAGATAATGTAACTCGTATTCTGTGATCGCTTGAATTTCATGCTTAATTGCTCCTACCAATTCATCTAGATTATGTCCTTTCTTTCACGAATAGTAGTTTTTAATTTGCCAATTAAATAATAATTTGAAAGTATTAGTTCTGATAAGAATCTTCGACTTATTACACCACAAAATTCACTCAGAAATTCTAACACTATGTTGGCGACATCCTCTGAATTATTATGTTTGAAAATAATTTTTATTTAATTCATACTCACATATGTGCTGAACGAGTATACTTCTAGAGTGGCTGTCTAATATTTCTCTGCAATATAATTAATTTTCGGCATAGTACCACCCATATACCTATTTTTTATGACTACATCTATTTTCTCAAACCCAGTTCTCTTTCCACAAAAGTAAAGAAGTTTTGTGTAATCCAAGTTTTATAATTTTGGCTGTTTTGTCTGTCGCAGAGAAAACCAAACTTCTTTAAAATAGAAACAAGCTTACTATTTTGGTAAAATGCATTTATTTTATTCAAAGTAGTCGCCTTCGGTTTCAATACAACATTTTACACGGTCAATTAATATGTCGAATGAATTTTTAAGTTCATCTTTAGAAATGTCCTTCAAGATCTCTGCCAACACCTTTTTAATCACTTCGACGTCGGCATAACGCTGTCCTTTTATCGGCTAATCTAGTTTGAAGAATAGATAGAAATCACAGGGAGCCAAATCCGGTGAATACGGTGAATGGTTGATGGTTAAAATGTCATTTGTAGTTAGAAAATCGGTGATAGGCGTTGAGCGATGGGATGGTTCATTATCATTTAACAAACGCCAGCTACTATTTTTACGATATTGAGGGCTTACACGACGAATACGCGCCAAAAGACGCTTCATAATGCCAAGATACAACATTGACCGTTTAACTAGTTGGTACAAATTTATTGTGCACTATGCTTTTCGAATTATAAAAATAAATCAATATTGTCTTCACTTTTGACTTCTCCAAAAGGCTTTTGTCGGTCTTTCTTCGGTTACATACTTGCATTTAGAGCTTTGACGCTGAGTCTCTGGATCATATTGAAAACACCACGTCTTATCGCGAGTTACAATAGAATACCTGAAGTTTTCGTCGTTTTTTCAACCTTTAATCAAGTCTGTAAAATGTTGAATTCAGTTAGCTTGTGTGGTACAAACCTTGCACAAATCTTTATCAATCCCAAATGCTGTATCAAATGCGATGAATTGAATTTTTGTAAATATTTAATTCCAATTCCACGTATCACAATGAAATATTTTCTGATGAAGCACTGCACAGTTTCACCTCCAGAGAGCAGTACGGTATAGCATATCATTATTTAAATAAACATTAAATCACGCGCAATGTGTTAGTCCTTTACTCAAAATTATAGAGACAGAATTCAAGGGCAATAGAAACTTTAAAGAGATTCGCAGGTTCCGTTTCAATGTCTTTAAGCAAATGATCACAAATGTACAAGTAAAATACAATCAATAGCCAATTTTAACTAAAAATATTATTAAAGTTAGCAATTTGAACTTATACTATTCGTAATGATTCTTTGGACTTTGCTTAAAACGTCTCTGACTTTTTCTCAACTTATTTTTTTCAAAGAGTAGGTCGACTTGTCGAATTCCCCTCACAAATATCAGTGTTCGTTCTCAAACCGTTTTATGATAACAAGTTTATGGTTACCAAATATTTTATAATCAATATTTACACCATTAAATTGATTGAAGCAAAATTGTAAGAAATAAATCTATATTTCATTTGCATTAAATGTTACAATACGAAAAGGCGCCATCAAAATAAAGAAGTCTTGTTTAAATATATTTGACATAGACGATGGATCTACTGACAAACATTTTAAATACACCTTTTAATGAGTTTCTGAAAGAATTATTAAAAATATTCAAACAGAAGTAATCGAATATTCGAATATTCGAAAAGTCGTGATTACGATCTATCTCTATGAATAATTTCAGATTTGGCAAATATCACTGGATACAAACAGTGACGTAAGTACTAGAACATTAAATGTCCTCAAAGGCGAATTACGTCACATACAGTTATTTACTTACACCATTATGGAAATCAACAATTTTAAATGTCGGCTATAGTATAATTATGTTTATATAAAGATTCTTTTAGAAGATGAACTACAACAAATGTAAGTATTCTCCAATTAATATTAATTTTTGTATGTATCTAAGTATTAACAAAGAGCTTGCTAATTTAATATTCGCTTTGTTTAAAAGTACATGATTGTTTTTTTTATATTGACCTCTAAGGAATAAAATGAAAGTCGTAATATCTTCAGCATGTAGTTACATAGTTAACACCGTACTAATAGAGACAAATAAATGTTAAAATGTTCCTAATTTTTGCTTTGTGTTTTGATTTTAAAATTAAAGTAACTAAAAATTTTATTTAATTTGACACCCGCAAGAAAACTAAGAAAATGGAAATTTGAAATATATTTATTATTATTTAATAAATATAAGCACATACGAATTTTGTTGTTATTTATTACGAAAAATATTATTAGCTGGCTTTTATCAGTATTTAAAATAAGTAGCCATTCACCAATTCTAACTAAAGGTCAAACGTTTCAATATAAGTACATACACACATAGATTTATATGTAACGTATAACATAACTATTTTGGTGACACTTAAATATAAAGAATATTCAACAAATTTCACATAAAATATAAAGCAAATTTTAAGCCCATGCTGGAGGAGTTAGGAGTGATGAAAAATTTTGTTTAGTACTCGTAAATGCTATTTCTTTAAAAGAGGATTTTTAATTAAACGATAAAGTGTATTTTTGATTGTAGTTAAGAATAACGGTACCATTTTCTTAGAGAGATTCTTATGAACAACATTTTGCGGTTTGATATTACCCTGTCACCTCGATGCATTTGAACAAGCACCGATTCAAAGTCTCTATACCTTGATAAAATTCAAAATATTAAATATGTTAAAACAAGCATACACAGCAGCTTTAACTTGGTTGCCTGTTGAAAATTTCTGACCTGTGAGATATTTCGTGGTAATTCGACGGTGGTAAAAAAATCATATCCAAATTCATCAATTTTTACGAGCAGTACTTGTGCGGGGTCGCCCATTGTCCTGATGACAAATAATTTTTTGCTTTGCTAAACCAGGACGCCCTTCATTAATTTTTTAATTTTATTTGCCTAAAAGGCTCACGTACCACGCCATCTAGAAGGGAATTAACAATAAAAATGCCTTTTTCATCCCAAAAACAAACAAAAAAAATAGAAGCTATTACCTTTCTTGCAGATGAACAGACATCACCTTCTTTGGCAGATGAGAACCACTGTGCCGCCATTGGTTGTTTTGTTTAGGGTATAATATTGGCCAGTCTCAGCTGTGGCGATATATTGACGCAAAAAAATCTAGATTGCTTTTTATATAAATACGATATGATACGACAAATTTGTATCAACATTAAGCTGTCGCGGTACCCATGTCATGGGCAGTCTGTTCATCATTCAAAATGTATATTACATGTCCTGTAAAGATGTTTACAGCCTTAGTTATCTCAGACGTTTTCAAAAGACGGTCTTAACGCCGTAGCATGCACTTTTTAACAGTTAATTAGAATCATCATAGATAATGTTTGCATTAAGCTTTCAATCAATTCACAAAAGAGCCATAATATCATTAAGTTTACAATTTCGATAATTTATGCTATATAAATAGTGCGCTTTACTTATTCTACATGACTACAAAGTCATCCATAAAATACTAGATTTATTGATTTTTCAAATCCGTTGCGATACACCCTTTGTAAGCCCGACATATATTTCACTGCGTGCTACTCTGTTGATATATTGAGATACGTGACTCTAAATGCATAGAAGACATAAATATCTTAATCGGAATATTTTATGATAGCTTCAATTTAATATATTATTTACGAATTTGAATTTGAAGTTAATATGTGATGTAATCTGCCTTTTATGCACTTTGTTTACATATTAAACGTTTATATTATCTTCAATTTTTATTTATTGTTTCTCTGTAACATATACTTTATTGAGCCCCTGTATGTAGAAAGGCAAATATTGTTCTACAAACACATATGTATGTGTAATGTGTCTATTATATCAATGTGCAAGTTGTATAACTTAAGAGCTTTTACGACATCTCTAAAATTCCTATAGTCTCTCTATCTTTTTCGTTTCGAAAAGTTTTCGATTTCTATTTTTAAATTTTCGATTTTTATCTCAAGTGTTAATATTATCCATCAACACTAGTCTCGATACCTCTAATAGTTCTATATTATCGTAAAATATTCGATACTGCCCATCAATACTATTTACTTCTTGTACATGAAGTAAATAATAGAATAAACTATAAAATTTTACATATGTACGTAATTTATTTAATATTCAGATGTTTTTAAAATCGATAAAAGTAAAAAGGAAATTTATATAATTAAATAAATGTACACTACAGGCCATAAGTGAGGGATCAGTAGATAAAATTTAAAAAAAACATGCACGCTTAGTGAAACAAAGCGCATATTTCTACAAAACTATATCTACGAGACAAATGAACAATTTTCCTTATAAAATAAAATAATTTCAACATATTCTGTAGAATTTCTTATCATATTCGACTTTCGTCGAAGTATCCACCTCCGCTTAATGATTTCTTTACAAATATTAGGCAACCGCGATACAAGTTTCTGGAGCGTATCCATTGGTAAATTATTCCACACCCTTGTAAGTTGCTCCCAAAGCTGTTTCTGCGATTGTGGACAGCTTTCTCCCACGTTTCTATCTAATTCATCCCGCAGTAATTCGATAGGGTTGAGATCGGGTGATTGTAGTGGCCAAATCATATTTATCAGCACCCCTTCCTCCTCTTTTTGATTCACATAGTTTTTACAAAGTTATGAAGTGTGTTTGGGATCATTATCTTGTTGTAGGTGAAAACCTTCACCAATTAACCTTAATCCAGACGCAATTGCATGTTCCTCCAAAATCTTCAGGTACCCTTGCCTTCAATGCGGTACAAATCTCCGACACCATCAAAGGAAAAGGATCCCCAAACAAGCACAGAACCTCCCCCGTGTTTAACAGTTGGCACTACACATTCGGGTAACATCCTTTCTCCCACTTGTCTTCGAACGAAAACTCGTCGATTACTACCAAACAATTAGAACTTTGACTCATCTGTCCATAACACCTGCTTCCACATTTCCATGTCCCAGTATTGATGGTCCTGGGCCCATTGTAACCGTTTTTTACGATTTCGTGGATTCAATAATGGTTTTCGAGCTGCAATACGCCCATGTAGTCCCGCCTTTGTCAAACGTCGTTTTACAGTAGTCAGTGACACTAGCTTTCGACGGCCTTCATTCAGCTCTGCTCGAAGCTGAGGAGCTGTGAGGGGCCTATTTCGTTTTGATAGTATTTTTAGGCGCAAATCCTCTTGTCTGGTAGTTACCCTTGGCCTTCCGCAACGTTTTATTGGTTGTAATGATCCACTTTGTGAATATCGTTTCACTGTTCCTTGCACCGCGTGATTAGATAAATTTAACTTTTGGGCTATTTGCCGCAGTGAAAATTTTTCACCATGTTGCGTTATTATAGAACTTCGAGTTTCTGCGCTAAGTTCCTTTCTTTTTGGCATTTTTATAAGTTACTTTTACGTCTGTTCTCAAATACTCGTATTGCAACTCGGACAAATGCTGCATGAAAACTAATTTTTTAATTGCTAAACAGTTTACGATGAATTCCTAATACCATTATAATAATATTGCGTTGTAAACCCTATTAAATTTATTGGGGTATATGAAATATTTCTATTAAATAGACGCCATAAAACTATTAAAAGGACTTACAATATTTTCAGAAATAAATATATTTATCTAATTTATAATAATAATCCGAATAATCCTTCTCAGAATTACATTTCCAACTGTTATATCAATTATTCTCACCAAAACAGGTAAAAGTCTAAGAGATGTATCTAAAATACAAGTGTTTTGTTATTTATGATAAGTGATCCCTCACTTATGGCCTGTAGTGCACATACATAGGTGCTGCTTTAATAAATATATTTATATGTACATACTATTTCTATTTTTTTAAACTTTTCTTACTATTAAGTGTTATAAATTTTTAGTAATAAATTTAGTATTAATTAAATATATTACTTTCATATTCATATTTTGTATAAATACCATATTTAAAAATACGCTCCATAAAAATAGTTCGTCCTGGTAGAACTTTGGCGTAAGAGTAGTTCATAGTTCTTCCCCCACTACCCGAGGTCTGAATCGAACAATATCTATTCAAAATAGTATGGGGATTATGGATTCCTGATCCCTACTGCCTATATCCTGAGATGCCTTATTTTTAAGAAACTGTAATGCCTTTTAAAATAATCTGGAAATGCTACTCGTATTTATCCAAAATTATATATGTATTTAGGCCTAAACTAATAGTTTCTTAGATAAAATTGCTTTATAACACTTTCATCTATTAATTTTTGTAGTGAATTCATAGTTTAAGTAATGCGGTTAAACTTATGGACGGTAATGTATATTGTGCGTATGTATGTATTTATGTATGTACGCTTATATGTATGTATGTTCATTCTGTTTATCTTCAAGGAATTTGTCTCGCTATCGACATTATTATCGCATTTAACAGACAATTAACAACAATAACAGAATAAAGACACCTTTCCTTTGTTTATGTTATGTAAATTATATGAGTTTGTTAGATTTATAAAAATTTCTAAAGCAATTGTAAAAGACATCGAGGTCGACGGCTCTCAAGTAAAGTCTTTGTTAAGCTATGGGATGGGAGAACTGCTGAAGTGTGGCTACACGTGTCGAGGAAGTAGGTCACGGCGTTGCATCACCAGCAGAGCGGCGCCAGGGACGATGCTTCTATCATGAAAAGTTCTTAGTAGACTTGCTGTCTGTAGAAAGAAATAAAAGTATATGTTTAAGTGTCGTAATTGATTGATTAAGTTGTAATTTTTTTCGTTTTTTTTGCAAAGCAATATAACTGTTTGTGTTTATTTGGAAATGATATACATACATACATACATACATACATATGTTCATACCTAACTTAGCATATCTTCACTTGCATATAATTTTAGTGTGTATATGTAAGTACATACATATGTATCTACGATATTTAGTATTGTGGTAGGCTATAGGTTTATGATATATGACAAATATGTTCTTACGTCTAAGGATTTCAATATATCTGGCAGGTTATTGAAATAGAAATCGATAACTTAGAATTTTTATTTAACATTTAGAGAACATAATTCGATACAGGTTGGGCATTTGGAATATTTAATTACGTAATTATGAAGATTTTAAGAGCAGTTGATGGAAAACTGTACATGTAATTCATTATAATACATTAAAAAAAATTATGATTTTATAAGTAAATTATTTTTCAAAAATTATTCTCACTGACTAATCTCTGAATAGACGGAGAACGTATAATCATAAATTAAACTACATTAGTCGAGAAAATTTTATTTAGCTTTCATGCTTATGCATATTTATCAAAATTGGTTGTCTTTCCCATTCCTAGGGACCACTATGTGGAAACTATAGCTGTGGGAGCTAGGAAGTGTAAACAATACGCATTCCGTATAAGAATCTATTAACAACAATATAAAAATAATAAGAAGTATTAGCCAGAATAGGCACATATAAAGTATATATAATATACAAAACATAAACCTACATTAAATAATAATAAATATTGGGTCTGGGAAAAAGTTCGTGGCGTTTTTCCCGATAGATGGCATTGGTTGCCGATAACTAAAGAACAACAAGTCACAGCGACACCACCGACGGCTCGTTTTTTAGATGACCTTCCGAACGTTAATAGAAACATTGTAATCGGTGCAGTGGTTGGAAAGTTATTCGCACTTGAAAATGGAGAAGAATAATGAGAAATTTAGCTATATTCTGCAATATTATTATGATAAGGGGAAGAACGCTGCGCAGGCTTGTGATAAAATTTGTGCTGTGTACGGTGAAGGTACTTTATCGAAATCTGTTGCGCGGAAATGGTTCGCTCGCTTTCGTTCTGGAAATTTCAATGTGAAAGATGAGTCACGCTCCGGTCGTCAAATCACTGAAAAATCTGATGAAATTCTTGAAAAAGTCCAACAAGATAAGCATATCAGCAGTGTCGATATTGGCATGGAGCTAGGCATTGACCACAAAACTGTTTTGAACCATTTACATAAAGCTGGTTACAAAAAAAAAGCTTGACGTATGGGTTCCTCATGAGTATGAAAAACATGATGGACCGAATTAACATCTGCGATGCGCTGCTGAAACGGAATGAAATCGAGCCGTTTCTGAAACGTTTAATAACCGGAGATGAAAAATGGATTACGTACGATAATCGGAAGCGTAAAAGATCGTGGATAAAGGATGGTGAGCCGTCACAAGCGTTCGCTAAGCCAACATTGACGCCAAAAAAAGTGATGCTGTGTGTATGGTGGGACTGGAGGGGAATCGTCCACTACGAGCTACTTCCAACTGGTCAGACGATTGATTCTCAACTCTACTGTGCACAACTAGAGAGATTACGCCAGGCGATTGAAAGAAAACGGCCCGAATTGATTAATAGGAAAGGTGTTGTCTTCCATCATGACAACGCCCGACCACACACTTCTTTGATGACCCGTCAAAAATTGAGAGAGTTTGGTTGGGAAGTTTTGATGCACCCACCTTACAGTCCGGATATAGCATCCTCTGACTATCATCTGTTTCGATCTCTGCAGAACTCTCTCAATGGAATTAAGTTGGTTTCAAAAGAAGCCTGTGAAAACTACTTGATTCAGTTTTTCGACCAGAAACCACAGAAGTTTTTCACCGATGGGATCATGGATCTACCAAAAAAATGGCGAAACATTGTCGATAATAATGGAGCATATTCGGTTTAAATGAATTCGTCCACGCGCCATGCGGGGACCAGTTGAATTTTACTGAAAAAACGCCACGAACTTTTTCCCAGACCCAATATAAATTTACAAAATAACAATGATGATAACAATATAATTATGCAGTATAAATAAATTTTATTCCACATGTCAACCTAGTTTATATTTCTCCCTATTCTTCATTATTTGGTACACTAGACTTCTAACTATAGGACTTGTTCTATATATTGGTGTAGAAAATGTTCCACATGTTCTGGAAGGTAATTTTGGCAAGTTTAAATTTATTAATTGACCCTCCAATGAAGAACCGATTCTATTATGGGAGAAATCATGAAGAAAGTTGATGTTAGCGATTGCCCGATGGATGTCCAGTGAAACCAAGTTATGTTTAGGCAACAATGACAGATGACCGGTAATTCCATGCACTTTAAAACTTAAAAATTTGAGAAGTCTATGATGAACACTCTCAAGTTTCAACTTATAACATTTATAAATACAACTTCGATCTGTAGAAGCGTATTCTAGTCTGCAGATTACTCAAAAACAATACAAATATCTGATTCTGGATTAAGCAAATATTTAGAACTTCGAATTACAAACCCATGCGTTGCAGAAGTAGTTTTGAAGATTGCAAATATATGGCTACTAAAAGTTAACTCTCTATCACATAGAATATATAGATGTTGTAGATGAATGTATATCTCGAGGAATATAATGTTGAATAGCAATATCGTGTAAGCAATTATGAAGAACTTTCTTGCGATATAAGAAGCAGAATACAAAAGGCATTAACTGTGATTTTGATTAGAGGTACTCCAGAATATTTTTTTTCATTTGTCTATAACTCAACAGACTAATATATATTCTACACTAAGCTTTATTGCGGGGCAAAGATATTCCTGAACATGCTCATCTGCATACGTGGAAACATTTCAACTACTATCTACTAAAGAAGAATAAATGCTTACATTGGATTAGTAGAAATGCCTACATTGCAACATCATTGGTGCAAAATAAAAATTGAACTCCAGCGTTTTAAATCTAGTAATGAGTACTTTGTAGAAACAGATTTGAATTGCTCTTTAGTGTAATACACTTTAGCAATAATGATATGTGTTCTGAAGGCAACCACGAATATAAAATACAGCCTTGTATGGATATTTTAGTAAGAAAATTTCAATAATGTTAGGAACATCCGTAGTAATTAACCTTTTTTTGTATAAAGCTGTCAATTATTCATCTATTTCCATAACAAACTAAAAGAAAAATTATGGTAAAAAATCTGCTATTTTCTTCATTAGCAGAAACAGAAATGTCAATTGCGGAACAAGCATCGTTATGCAGGAAATGTTGCAAACGAATAAAATCACATATATTAAAAAAGAACAACATGCGATGCTCATAAAGTTCGAAGGTATTGTAAAATCGTGGATTTAATTAAAAAAAAATCGCGTGCAAATGAAATGACATTTTATGAAGAAAGTGATGATCAACCACATTATTGCATGATTATTTTGCTAATCACCATTACATTTGAAGTTTATAATTTACTTGTAGCTTTATTAGAGTAATTTAACATTCATATTTGGATAAAACTTTGAAATTTTTACAAATTGTGTAAGAAAAAATAAAGAAGTTAATATAATACTTTTTCTTTAATTTACGTAAAAACAAAAAGCCATTTTCCGGAAATATTCGTTGTGGCCATAGAACACGAAATAATATTTTCAAAACTATAGTGAGAGCGAATCACTAACCTTTGCAATAGGATAATTGTAATATTATCAGTCGATCCCTAGAGACTGCCATGGCTCCACAAATCATCGAAAACAATCCTGGTAGGCCGCCGAGTCTATTAACGTGCTAACATTATTTTTTGGTTTCAGTATATTTGTGAACAAGTATCTGAATACGATATTGTATCTTAACTTTTTGGACAAGTTTTGATGTGACCTTGTTGAGTGAGTATAAAATGTTGTATTTTTAGTGTGGAAATATTTAATTTTACAGAAGTTTTATTGCAATAGTGCTACAAAAAGACATAGAGATTAATATGTAGGAAGTATACGAAGATCTAAAAATGAAAATAATTTTAAATAATTCTTAAATTATAAGCAATATGTGTAAATACTTTAAAGCAGCAATTCACATATCAAATGAAAATAAAAAACCCAACCTCATAAACAAAAACGTTACTATGGATATTACAGCTTCATATTGTCGCGAAACTTCGAAAAGCTCTGAGAAAAAATTGAGAAACGTTCGAGAAAGTGCCGTTCTAGAACAAAAACATTCGCAATGCACGCGACGGATTTATATAAGCACCCAAAAGCGTGCGTTAAAATATCATTAGTGATACTGGCTTTAATACGTGAAGATCGATACTAGTCGTCTTCTTCTTTGTCGAGGCATGACATTCTATTAGAATATACTTACATGAATTAAAAAGGTGGGTGGGTACCCTTCACCTTTCTTGTTGCTGTTTGAATTACAAGGATTTAGTCTTGTTTAATACTTATAGCTGTCACTATTTGGCAATTCTCAATTCATGTGGTTCTTAAACATGGGGTTCTTAAATATTACGAATGTACATCTGCACAGTTTTAATAGCTTTTGATAAATTTATATCTATGTTTATTTGGGTACTAAACATAAAATCACTACTATACACTGTAAGTTTAGAACAATTTTGGAACCGAAATCGACGAAAACGATTTAAATATACATATTACTAAATATGAGTAATCAATGTATCTAGAGATATCTGTAGTTAGTGTTTTGAGATTATTTATTTACAGAATTATATGTATGTAAACACAAGTTATAATAAATTATTAGAAAATTGTTTCTGTTATTTCGACGTTTGATTTTACTTTCACCAAAGAAGCATTCCAGCAAATATCTATAGATATAATAAGTCAAATGAATTTTTTTAATACTTTTTTGAATATGATTTCACGACATTTAGAGAGAATACATATTCTGTTTTCTAAATCTTATTTCTGTATTATTTAGTATATTCAGATCTTAACGAACACAATCGTTTAGATCGTTTCTAAATTAATTCTTTAAGTCATTCAAAAATCTAAAAAGAAATAAGTATAAGGAGTATCTTTAAGAAAATGGAAAGAAATACATTTAATTGCGAGAGCCTAAACCAGAGCAAGTTATAAATGTACTTGAAAGATAGCGTCTTCTTCTAATGATTATTGCTGAACTCTTATAATTGCCTAAAAGAAAATATACATATACTGTATGTCGATTAATCGAATAATAATTGAAGAATAAAATAAATAGGTACAAACTATTAAAATATATACAGTGATAGGCCTCAAAATAGAGCCAGATAGGTTACATAAACATCCACAATCACCTTCACGCCACCTATTTTTGAGGTTTATAAACATGATTACAATTCAAAGTTACCAAAATTACCGCAAGATAGCTTAGACGTGTTAGAGAAATTCTCTTCTTAGTTAACTCTAAAATTTGGTGTCTGGCAATAATAATAAAGAATTGCTGTTAAGACATTACATAGATTTACTTAAAATGAGACGGCCATACCATTGCACGTCGAATGAAATGCAGATTTTAACACTTCATAATCAAGGACTCATCGCAATGCAAAGCAGCAGGTGTTGTAGCCTGTTTGAAGAAAATGGTAGAAAATGCATTAAAACTAACAAATAGCAAAAAAAATTCGTGAAAAACTACTCCACAAATGAAGAGATGGGTTGTTTATATTTCTCGAGCAGATCTGTTCAAATCGTCTAGAGAAATTAAAATCGAATTAAAGTTGAATATATTTTTTATTGAAAACCACTGTTTTATATAGAAAATAGTCTTTAATTGTATTGTTTATAAATAGTATATATATGTTTGTTTGCTTTTGTTTCAATTCCATTTTTTTTACGAAATAGATGTTATTTTCCACAGAGTGGCTTTATTTTGATGCCACCACTGTGTATGCAAATTGGTCTTTTATTTCAAAAGGAATTCTAGTTTATGAAACATTGTATATTTATATTTTTATCAACTTTAGTAACTCACGATTAACTGTAAGTTAACTTGTTATTACATAAACACATTAATTTTAGTCATTTATCAATTTACTTAAATTGTTAAATTAAATACTAACCTTTGTACAAAAACTTATAACATTAAAACTTTTAACGCATTGCTTTCTTTTTGAAGATATAGTAAAATAAATAATAGGTTTTTTGGATATTTCAGAAAATACTTGTTTGTTGAAACGGCAATTTTGCAAGCCGTGCAAAGTTCGCACATGCGCACACAGTCTTTCATTTTAAGTCGCGCTAGTAGATATTCTTATGCTGTCTTAATGGCATTGCCCGAATAACATATCGAACATCTTTTTGTGAATCATCCATGCCAACTTCATCAATTCAGTTGTTCACTATTTTCGTCCGATAGGGACCCCCATCAAAGTCCATCAAAATGTATTCTTCTCCCACTGTTGCTGCATACAGAAAGACAGTGAATAGCAAAATCTCACTTAGATATCGCTGGCCAGTGAGAGCTCCATTTTTTGTGAAGTAAAGGTCGATGTGCCCCCTAATACTTATCGTATTTTCTGTAATATAGAATGTTTCTGTATTTTTCCTACACTAAAAATGCAAAATTTTATACTTTCCAACAACATCACATTAAAGCTTACCGAAACAAGTAAATAAAATATTTTGTTGACATATTTACTTATTGACAAATGTACTGCGAATAAAAATGATATTAAATAAACTTCTTTGTAATTTATTATCATTTTCATAAAATATTAATAATTGCTTTGATCAGTATATTTTTGCATAATTCTTTTTTATTTTATCTATTATTTTCTGACATAAGAATGTTATATAATATTTTCCAATATTATACTTTTCCAAAAATGACATTAATCCGTAATTATTTAATTTACAAAACAGAATATTAGTTGCCACAAATGCGTAGAAGTTCGCTTCTGTCATTATTCTCCAACTGAATAGATTCCATGCTTCTCAATTGAATTGACAGGCAGTGGATTGTTGCATTTTAAGATTGTTTTCGGGCATCTTAACCTTTAAAGGCTAGTTCACGCGACTTATTTTAATAACTAAATCACTATTGCCTATATGGCAGCTTATACCTTTATCACTTGCATTAATATTGGAATGCGGAGTTATCCATTCATAATTTCTTTCTTTCAACATTTTATAAATAATTATATTCTAACTAGAAATTTATGTCATTCGTCAAGTATAAAAAATGAGCGAATTAAAAATTACAATGTTGAAGTATCTAGCTGAAATTCTTTTGTCGGCAACAAAATATATTAACATTAGTTAAAATTACAATATATTTTTTCTTTGCCTATTATCTCATGTACTAACCTCATAAATCTTTCTATAAAACATTTTTGGATTCTAAAATAAATACTTATTTTAAATAAATTAATTCAATGTATGTATATTTCTCGGTTCGATGACAAGAACATTTTTATTTGCGTTATTAATTATAGTTGTGTTTGATATTGAAATTTGTGAATTTCAGAAGATAAAAAATTTGTGTAAACATAATTTTATGTGTTTTATTATATTAATATATTATATTATATATTATCATAATGTGTTTTGTTGAAATAATAATGACTTAAATACCTACTTTATTTAATTTTAGTACATGCTAGAAATATACAGTCGTTGGCCATTCAATTAGGACTATTACGAGAATTTTAAATTTCTGAGAATAATTTTCGAATTGTACTGGCAAATTCATTTATATTTGTTTATAAGTTTTCATCTTTGTGTACTATATTTTGTCATTATTTGATTTATAGCTGCCCTAATTTCTCGTAATGGTATTTTAATGTTAGAACTATCTGCTCCTCGAGGCTTTCTATCCTATTACTTTGAAGAAATATCTGAGTTAAGTTTATCTCTGACCCTGTTCGGGCAAATACGTGTAGTGATATTAAAATAATCCTTATGATGTGTTGATTTAAATATATTTTAGTGTTTTGATTTTGTCTTAAAATGAAATTTAGTTTAAAATAAATGATATATCATGCGAGAAAAAGCAAGAGTCACTGTACTTCTGGAAACGGAATTGAATTTACAACGTGAAATATAACGCGAAAGTAGTCGAAGAAAGTATCACCCGCATCAGAATGTCACGCCAAAACTGTCGCAAAAAGAACTACAGTACATGATGATCATCTGATTATCAAAACAGCAACATAGAGTAGACAAATATCACTTAAGTTGATTCATCGAAACTTCAGAGAGAAAGATTTAAACATTTAAGACGAATTTTTCGAATACGTTTGTACGAGGCCGAAAGGTAAAAAAAATCCAAGTTGATGGAAGGAACGCAAGGAAAGCACGGTCTAATTTTGTCAAACCATACAAAAGATCCACAGCAGATGAGTTAAAAAGTAGAGACGTTAACAAAACGTGCTCTGAATGTTTCAAAGAATGTACAGCAAAGACAGTAAAACATTCTCCTTCCGTGATACTATTGTCATATATCAAAGAAGAGGTCCAAGACCACATTACTTAGTTAAAAAACGATAAAGTTAATATAAGAAAATCGTAAATGACTGCTTAACACCTTACATTAACACTTTGAATCGAAACAAATGTACACATCTATTTATGCACGACAATGTTCTACGATATATAAAAAAGTCTGTAAATATTTATACAGTAAATTGTTATTGGATGGATCTGGAATTTCTTCCGATATGAATTCTATATGGGACACATCAAAAAAGATCATAACATCACGTAACTGCATCATAAAGCAAGATTTGACGACGTTTGACGAAATAATTATCAAATTGAAAACAGTAGCATTGTGGCAATTGAGACTATACGAAAAAGAATTGCTTCCCCCATTAACGCAAAACAGGGATATACAAAGTATTAAATAGAAATAGAGATACTTTATCTATCTATTTTTTAAATAAAATAATTTATAGGAACATTTTATTGCAGTTATATATCAACTAATAATTTTCCTTGATAGATAAATAGACAAATCTTAATTATTATATTGTCGAATACAAATAATTATAGAAGAAAAAATTATAAATAGAAGTATAATATTTCCTTGGCAGTCAATCTTAGGAAAAAAAATATATTTATATACATATATACATATATATATATATATATATATATATATATATATATATATGTGTGTGTGTGTGTGTACATATATAATATGTCACAAACAGACCATATAGATTTAAATACAATAATTGGGCTTAAGGCGATCCCTGAAGTATCCTTCTAATGTGTAGAATTCTTTCTCGATGAGTGGCTTTTTGGTTTCTCTTGCAAATCTTTTCGTCTCTAGCTACTTGAGGGGGGTGATTATATAGTTTGATGTCCCAATAGTGCGTATTGGTTTGTTATTAATATATGGAAATAGATCATTTCTATGTCGCGTGTAGTATGTATGTTTTTTGCCATTTCCCTGTAATAGCGCGAGAGTTCGTGTATATACTTTAGGACTCTGTATATAGGTAAGGACATAAAGGTAAGTAATATCTTGCACTGCTTTAAGTATTCTCTGCATGAGTCACGATACTGGAGGCTAGATATAGTCCGCATTGTTTTTTTACAAGCTAAATATCCGTTCCACTCCTATAAGAGGATACCATGGGAGATAATAAATGAAGGAATGGTAGATAAGTATCGTTGCCTGGCATATAGCTATCGTTTTTATTCTTTTAATACGATCGATTCCTGAAGTCAGTTTCGTTAGCAGTTGATCCACATGGCGAGTCGATTTTAATCCTTCATCCATATGCATACCACTGTCACCTCTCCTTAAAGTTTTGTTGTTAATGCCAGAGATTGTGTTTTGCTTCTGTTCAATTTTAAATTATTAGCAGCAAACCACTTATTGGTTTTTTCAATAGCTGTATTTGAATCTACACTCAGTCTTTCTTCACATTTTTACTAGGGTGGTGTATCATCTGCGTAGAAGCACATGTGTACTTCCATTGTGTTCTTCCTCTCACATCATAACTTCTGTTGTAGAATTTTGTAGTCCAACGTATCAAAGGCCTTACCGAGGTCTAAGAGATCCATTCTCACCTTTCCACAATCCCCTAATTCAATATCCAATGACTGTATATATGGGTGGTAGTGTCATCTGCGTAAAAGCACATTTGTATTTCCATTGTGTTTCTCCTCTCACAACATAGCATCTGAAGTAGAATTTTGCAGTTCAACTTGTCAAACGCCTTACTGAGGTCTAAGAGATTCATTCTCACCTTTTTACAATCCCCTAATTCAATGACCAATGACTGTATATATGTGCTGGCCTATCTTGCTTATTATATTTGCCTTTGACATAAAATTTGACCAAAAGGCCAGGATTCTATTACATTTTGAAATCAATCAGTTACATATGTATTTTCAAAAATATTTAAAAAATACACAACGTCCGAAATACAATAGAAACCGTATGGAACATTTGTATGTTGTTTCAATAGACATAGACCTTATTATTCTTTTCTATCCTTTAAAGATATTATAGGTATAAGAAATTCAGTAAAGACGCTCCAAGCAAGGATACAATATTTTGGTCGAAATAATATGCTTTTAGGACATCTAAACTTCGTAAATTACGAATTGTGAAAAACTGTATTTGTTAGACAAATCTTGGTGTGTACTAAAGATACCAATTTTACCTAAAATGCAAATCAATTCCGATCCGAGCCCGAGAAAAATTTCTGGAATAAGTCCGACATCCGAATCGTTTTTTCGTTACACATACGAGATCCGATCCAATCCGATTCGATCCGAATTTCGAACTATATAAAACTACAATGAATTAAATAAGTATACTATATGTATTAGACTTTAATTATAAATATAATTAAATAATGCTATAAAATAAATGCCAACGCCAAACTCAATCCTTAAAATAACAGTTTATAACTGATAAAATAGAAAATTTTATTTGAATAGTTCAATTTGTATGAAATATATATTTGAGATAAAATTAACTTCTATAAGTTTTAAGAATAGCAATGTAATTTAAAAAGAATATTTTTAATCCATGAGTACGTAATAATGTGATCACTTGTATGTAATGTATTGATATGAAAATAACGTAATAAATAGGTTACTAAGTAACAAACTTTCAGATACAAATTATTGTTGCCACTACATATATCCCCTCTCTTGTTGCTGTAAATATTGAAATTTGTTTGTTTTCAAGGGCGTTTTTATCTACTTACATAAATATTTTGCTTATTGCTGCATATAATTACAATAGTATTTGGTGTCTGAAAAATACAAATATTTCGGGGTTTAAATAAATATGTTTATATTGCTGAAACTTGTTTGTTTATTATATAGCTTTTGTAACCGAGAATAAATTACTACAAATAAAATCTAATCTGTTGTTTTTCCAAAAAGAAATTTTTAGCTTCATATTCTAATTTTATAATTTTTTTAATATAATTATTCCATTTCTATTGGTAATAAAGTGTCATAGTGACGACACTGATGATGTGAATCAATTGCTAGATCAATTTTACCACTAAAGGAATTGACGGAAAAGTAAGATAGTTCGTATCCGTAGAGATTCTAAATCTATCTGATCAATAATGTTGAACGAACCTCCGGGTTCATAATAATATGCAGCCTCTCCGGGAATACTGTATAACTGTGGTTATAAATAAAATAAAAAACGTACGTAATTAAATAGCCTTTTACGTGAGAATACGATTTAGAAATTTATTTACATCCGCCGCATTTGACAATCCACCTTTGCGTGGCATCTCGCGTCGCAAGCTATCGGTAATGTCTGCATGTTTTTACCCACCATCAGCTCCTGTCACTGATTACCCGGAGAATTGTTCAACCTTACAAATTAATATGAAATTATCGAAGCTTTTCTTTTTACTTAAAGAAAACAAAATTTTAAATATCTAAGGGTACGTTGCACATAAATAGCACTTTAAGAGCTACCATGACCATAATTAACTTAAAATCCAGTTGGGTCATATATCTAAAAAAAAATATAGTCAAGATCTTCAATTAATTTAAAAAGAATCTCCGTAAACAGAAGTAACTTTAGGCAAACTGATAAAAGTTCTAAATAATAAATTCCAAAACATGTTCACTAATGGTGAATTGTTAGTATTTCCTACAACAAATTTTGAATACCGTATGCATTTCTCTTTTCTATTTTTACTTAAGTTATTAGTTAAACACTTTTCCAAAAATTGCTCTTTGCAATGAATTAAAATGATATATTTATTACAGGGATGATAACAATCGGTGCGGCTTTTCACAGTACAATTTCTAGCATGTTTTTCAGCCCAATCGATAAATGTATTCTGTAACCCCATTTCAGTTACACGCACATTTTAATAAATAACGAGAAAATAAGTAGAGGAATTATATACCACCATAGATCTGGTTGCCCCATATAATAATCTGATAAAAATGCAGGTCGTGAAATTGATACAGTAAAGTGTATATTGTTCCGATTGGACGGGAGTGGAAAAATTATCGATCATTGTGTGGAAGTATCTGAATCTTCGTGCTACCAATCCGAAGTAATTCTTTCATTTGCCAACTTATTTTGCTGTACTTTGTCGAAAACACCGCACTGCATCAGCAACCAAATTCGCATAAATTTGAAAGTATTGTTTTAGTGCGGTGGCCTAGTAACAAACGGCACGGCACGTGTTAAGATCAATAGGGAGGCCTAGTTGGCGTCGGACGCGCCCATTGCGGGCGCCGGGACGCCTAAAGCATTGATTGACCTACTAACCTGGATTCGGCTCTATTAATAGCAATTCTGCTCTGCGTGTGGGATGTATAAACAATCACATATGTTCAATTTTTGACATTAGCGACGCCCTGACAAGCGGATGGTAGTAAAACGTATAGAATATCAACAAAAACAATATATTATTCCAGTAAACCAATTAGGCTATGCACGCAAAATATCGATATATGTAGAAGTACGCTTTTCTTACGATCATATTTTATTGAGATATATAAACCACATACGAAACTATAAAATGATATAATTATGGTGAAAGTAACATACATTTTCACGGACTATTATTTTGTTTATATGAAATGGAAATAGTATACATAGCCTACAGCAAAATATGATTTCTTCTCCACTAGATTTTAAAAGGCCTCAAGCTTTCTCATTAGCAATCATTTCTTCTGTAAAATTATTTTCCGTTTGACATCTTTATTTAAGAAGAACAAAAGTGAATAATCAACAATATATTATGTATGTAATTTATTTATAAAATTCCCCAATAATAACAGCCCAAATATATTGTCGATTTCGCAAAGACGAATTAATAATTTTTAATACATTCATTAGCAACGAAATTTTCAATTTTATTGATGCGTTGAGTTAGAGTTAGATTTTAATTATAGATAAGATAGAAGGTAGATTACTAATAGTAGAAGACGTGAATGAAAAAGTGTAAATATAAGAGATGAAGAAACTGGAGAAATAAATGGAATCCACCGAAAAATCTTGAAAAATAATTGAATATTATATAATGAATAATTTAATATGTACCTACACATTCTTTGGCCACAAAGAGACAAAATCTTTAATAAATTGCATAATAATCAACAAAAAATTTCTAAGAGAAACAAAAAGCTATCAGAGTAAAACGAGGAGCAGAAATTTATTCTTATCACCATTTGGTTGTATCAAAAGTGTATTTATGAACATTTACTACCTGATAAATTGCTTGCACTTTTTTGCACCACGGGCGAAGACTCGTAGCGCCAACTATATTGTGACTGCATGCATACTTTTGTTCACTGGTTTCAAAACATACTTCGTCACACATAAAATTTGTAAAAATATTGGAAATTTTCAAAGCATTTATTTTGTTTAAATTTTGCAGTTTCTTATATTTCATGAATTTAAAACAAGTTCATGCAACTACGGTCCTTTTTAAGTGGTGTGGAATACATAATATATAAAATAGCTTACTGTATATTAATGTAGTCTCAATCCAAAGCAGTAGCAATAGTTAAACCCTGACGCTGTCCTATATAACTGGTGACGAAAGATCGATACCAGTATTATCAAAGATGCGGTTCCAGCCCGGAAACTAAGATAAAGATAGCTTACTGAGTTCAAATTTATTTCCATCACCCTGTTATAGTCATAGATTCGAAGAATCCATGAAATAATAGCACAAAATATTTGCAAAACTAGACCAAGAGGAAAAAAATTGTTGATCATTTTTTTGGTAAATATTGTCTAACTTAAATTCATTACCACAATCGAATCGTATTCAAGGCGAGATCTAATCAATAAAAAGAATATTCAGAATTTGATTTATAGTTCCTGATAATGAACCCTCACTAAAAGTTCACGATGAATCTAATAAATTATAAAATCCTTATCTAATTAAGTATTTGTTCTTATGCTCCTTACTTATTAAAAACGATGACAGATTTTCAATGACAAAGCCTTTACAATTATTGGCATTAGTAACCTAACGCAATTTCAGTATATGTATCTACATATGTATTTTTAAGATATGATTCAAGTTGTAATGATTCAAACAGAAAATTACTCGAAATGTTGTAGTAATATATCTAGAGTATTCGCAGAATATTCGTGTAACATAAGAAATTAGGAAACTACATAACATATATATATATATATATACATATATGATATATGATCTAAATTATATTAGATCATATATCATATGTGTCAGACCGGGGACTTTTCAACCGACCTGGTATATATATATATATATATATATATATATATATATATATATATATATACAATATATATATATATATATACATATATATATATATATATACATATATGATATATGATCTAATATAATTTCAAATATTTATTTGAAATCGATAATATGATTAAAAAATGTTTAATATTCTATATGCAAAATAAAAGTATCCAAGTATAAAATCCGTAGGCGCATAAGTGATGTGTTCCATAAATGACCGTCATGAAAGTTTTTTTAATATAATCACCTTGTTGACAAAAATTCATTTAAAACAATGTGAATAAATTTTTCTTTGAGTAGCCTTGCTCCTTTACAGTGATCGTTCACTGCTGCTATCATTAACATTGTGAAATCTTCTTGACTATTTTTTTTCTTCATACCTTTAACCCAGACACAAAATCCAGACTGTATACTAAAAATCAAAAAAGCCGTACTTTTAAAATGCACCTTACACGAAATCAGTATTATCTTTTACAGCGGATGACCATTCAGGTATACTAGATTTAAATTTCCCACTAATTTTTTTATATTTAAGTTGGCAACTGCAATATTTTACATTTGCCATCTGCAGTGGTTGCAACGTATTGTTGTTGTTAAAACACATTACAAATTTGGCGAAAGCTTGCGGAGACTGTTCGAAAAATGCGTGTAATTGTCGGTATCCATAAATCACTTAATAAATCTATCATCTGAAGATTAATTAAAATATTCGAGAAAACTGATTCGGCTATGGAGGAAAAGCTCTATTGCGTCCTTGTCTTATGCAGTCGGTCGAAACTATTGCAATCGTCCTCGTTCTCATCAATCGAACATTAACAGAATCAGTTGGCAATTAATTCACACACAAGAACTTCACCTTCCTCTTACAAAGTTCAAAATCCAGGAGCTCCAATCACAATACTATTTGTAATGGAGATAATTCGCTAATTGGGTATTAAAAAACGGAACGGAAAATAACAATGTTCTTAAAAACATCATCTTTAGAGATGAAGCTCATTTTCATTTGATGGTTTGCTAACAAGTAGAACTATCGGATTTAGATCAATGAAAATGCTCTTGCTATTCATAAAAAAACCTATACATCCACAACGAAAATCCTTTTCCTATTCATAAAAAGCGGATACATCCACCAAAAGCCACTGTTTGGTGTTGATTACAGGTCGGAGGTATAATTGAATCATTCCTTTTTAAGAATGAGTTTGGCCAAGCTTTAACTGTAAATGAAATACGATGTCGTAACATGATATCAAACTCTTTTTGGAATCGATTGGATAACGGATTTAGACCAATGAAAATCCTCTTGCTATTCATAAAAAAAACATACATCCACAAAGAGCCACTGTTTCGTGTTGATTACAGGTTGGAAGTATAATGGAATCACGATTTCATAACATGATATCAAATTCTTTTGGGGATAGATTAAACGATACGTTCCTCGAAGAAATATGGTTTCAACAGAATTGTGCCACATTCCATACAGCAGCAGAAACCATCTACTTAAGACAAAGTTTTCCTTGTAATGTGATTTCCAGAGATGTTGAGTCGTAAGATCTGAACGTCCAGATCTTACGACCTTCTGTCGATTTTCCTCTAAGGTTTAGTAAAGTCCAAGGGTCTATGTTAGAAAAAACACGCACAATTCCTCAACTGAAAACTGAAATCCAACGCGATATTAGTGAAATTGAACTGACTGACTTGAAAAAGTCTTCGAAAATTTGATCAAAAAGTTAGAGTATGCCTACACAACCGCAACTACCATTTGACCAACACCATAATCCATAATTAATCTCAACATATCTACTTTATAAATCAATAAAAGTTACTCAATTAAATAATAATTAACTATATTTCATTTTAAAATGGATCCCAGCTCAATAGGCCGGCGTTTATATGTAGTTTCTTATAATTTACATAAAATCAGCATAATAGGAACCATTTACCATTTATTACAATATTGCATTGTTTACAATAAATTAACAGATTCATGATTGAACAAGGAACATAACTTCATCTTCAGTGTTTTTATCGGGATGCTCATCAATCACATGGTTATCGCCTCAGGGTCGAAAAAAGTTATTTACATTTATCTTATTGACTCCTCATCTGTTACGAATAATTTGAAAAGATTTATTTTTGAAAAATTTAGAAAAATTGATTTCTCCGACAATTTTAAATAACGGTCACTCAGGGCAACTTTTTTGACGTGTCGAGTTATCAATTTTATTTTTTTAGTTATCTTGGTCACAATGCTTCAAGAAATTCATAGCTCCAGCATATATTTCTATTCTACTCTTTCAATAGTATAGTTAAAAACACTACTTCTATAAACTTTGTTCGTTCATTTCTTTTGTCAAGGACATGTTGGTGTTATACTACCGCTTCATAGATAATCTTATCAACATTATTTAATCTAATTGACCAAATTGCTAGCTTTTCATTTAAAGCACCGAAATCATACAAATAGAAGTACAAATATCATATAGTTAGAACACATGTTGAAGAAATTAATAGACAGGGTGGGACAAATCACACTTCCCCAAGAACCAAGCAATGCTAAATGCGCTAGATTCGGTGCAAATCAATTCTAAACTTGCATGGGATTGCGAGCGCACGTAATGAAAACTGATTTAACTGGTTTGACATAATTTGTCTATGGTTTTTAAAGGGAGTCAGTCATCCTGCGGTATTGCAAAGATAGGTATCGAAACAGCCATGGAAATGTGAACCAAGAACAGATCTGTAAATAGTTGAAAGAACTTCTCAAATCAAAAGCAAGCAAAACATTTCTTTAAGTTTACTGGATCTCTAGAGAGTAAGTACAAAAAATCTGTTAGAATGATTGTGGGTCTAGTAATAGAGCAAGTAAAATAAACACATGAACAATATGAGCTTAACAAATGAAACCATATATATGTAGATTCTGCCAAGAAAAAGCGAAAACACAAACCATGTATTATACCAATGTGAACGCTTAGCAGGAACACGGCTTATACAAACTGGACATATAGAAAAATCCCTCTCGAAGTTAGTAGGTCTAATTAATAAAATAAAACTGGAGTGCCTTCCGCTGGTAGAAGTAATGTGTTCACTCAATGCATTTATGCAACCATCGATTTAGTTACCTACTCGCAATGCATCGAGCACGTTTACCAATCATTTAAAAAATGCTAATTGAAAAATAGCTTGAAAACTAACACTTTTGTGTCAAATAGAATAGTAAACACAAAACAGTTTGATGTTTAATATGAAATTATAACTTATTAGTGTAATTCTCCGTTGGTACAAAGAAACAGGCGTATTAAAACAAAAAAATAATACTTCTAAAATACATTCAAGTATTTTTTAAATCAATGGTTACACTGCAAATACAAAGTATGTTATGATGTTATGTCCAAAGGTATATATTAGACTAAAAGGCGACGTCTCTTTTGCCCATGCATGGCGACCATAAATGCGTAGTAGTTTCATTTCAGAATTCTATAAATTAACCAGAAAGTAATATTGAATGAACACTTCATCTTTATTAAAAGCAAAGCGTTTTGAAATTCTCGTAATTTAGTTGAGCAAATATTTGTAATTTTTTCATTGACATAAAATAATTTGTCAATTTTTAAATGCTTCCCCTACTATCATCTTATGTTTATTTAACTATTATTAATTCAACAATGAAACAATGACATTCAATTGAATTAACAAGTTCCTTTTTCTCGGTATACTCTAACGAGAGTATTATGGTTTAATAGAAAACAAAGATCAAAACAGAACAGCGACCTCAAGTAATCTAGCTAGCTAGCGTATGCGTAAATTGATTGAAATGGTAATTTATGGAACTCGCTAAGGCGGTCAAAAATGTAAACGCCTATTAATTACCAATAATAGAAATTATAGTGAATAAAATAATAGAGAATTTACAGTTTGGAAGATGGAGGAAAGATAAAATAAATTTTCACCAATTTGTATATAATGGTAGGTAATTTTGATGGAGCCTGTGGTTGATTAACTTGATCACTGAAGGTTGATATATAACCTCTTGCCACATTAATTTTCGTATTCTGAATACGTATTTCGACAACTAAGTTGTCATCATCAGCACATAATTAAACAGTGTCGCACCTGGAAAACTACGGTAAAAATACCCGTACGAAAACAAATTCCGCACGCGATCAGTACCACTGAGAGCCAAAATATACACTGTGTACGTTTTGACTTTCAGCGGTACGAATCGAGTGCGGAATTTGTTTTCTTACGGGTATTTTTACCGTAGTTGTCCAGGTGGGACACTGTTTAATTATCTGCTAATGATGACAACTTAGTTGTCGAAATACGTATACAGAATACGAAAATTAATGTGGCAAGGGGTTATATATCAAACTTCAGCGATCAAGTTGTATATAATCATTAAAAAACCAATAAAGTAAATTTCTCTATTGTTTTGAACAACTAGGCAAAAGTGACTGGAGCAATTGAAACAGTTCGATCTGTAGAAAAACTTCTGTCTTATTTTTATCCATTGCTGAACATAGATTCACTCAAATTTTCTACGTCTTCCTATCTTTCATTCATCCAATTAGTTGTAATATTTTTATGTCGGTTGTCCAGCACATGGATAGTCTTCCTAAACTTTGCTTGTCAAATCTTGGTCTCCAATCTAGTATCATTCGTATCCACCTTCTCTATCCTACATCTTGGCTACATGTGCTACGAAATCCACTTTAAGTTACCTATTATTTCAATAACGTTTATAACTTGTGATTTCTTCTTAATTTTTCATTTTGTCCCTGAGTGTTACTCCAATCATTGATCTTTCCATACTCCTTTGGGTTATTCGAAGTTTTACTGCTACTATTTGGATAAGCATTATGGTTTCCACTCAATTAGTCATCACTGGGAGCACACATTTATCGCGTATCTTTCTTTTAAGATTTCATTTTAGTTAGTTAAGTAAAATCGTGTACGTAATGCCTTAAGCTTTTATATCCATACTTTTTGAGAACAAATAAAAAACTAAAAACAATATGAATGCATTTTATAAGAGATTTTGGCGCCATATGTTTAGGTAATTTCGTCTTAACATGTATCCCTATATAGAGGGTGTTTCAAATTGCACGGTTTTTTAAGAATAAATAAAATATAGATGGCGCACTGAAATTGTCTGGGTATGTGGGTATTTAAAAAGTGTGATGTATGACATTCAAAAAATGGCCTCATACACGGTACAACAACGCGTTCAAATTGTCGAATTATTTTATGAAAATCAGCGTTCTGTGAAAAGAGTTTTTAGAAAATTACGTGAATTTTATGGTTTATATAATCGTCCATCTGAAAGCACTATTGGTCGAATTATTAAAAAATTTCAAGAGACCGGTTCGTGGAATATCAAAGAAGTGCTGTCGCAGTGCTTGTTTACAAGAAAATATTGGTTTGGTTCGTGAAAGTATTGCTGAAGATTTCGAAATGTCCATTAAACGACGTTCACAACAACTTGGATTTAGTGGATCAACAACATGGCCTATTTTACACAATGATTTAGCTCTGAAAGCATATAAGGTTCAAATAACACAGGAACTGAAGCTATTAGATCATATAAAACGTCGTTCATTTGTCAATTTCTTCACTGAATAACCAGCTGATTTTTCTCAAAAAATAATGTTTTCCGATGAGGCACATTTTGAACTTGATGGCTAAGTTAATAAACAAAATTGCCGTACCTGGAGTGAGGAAAATCCACAAGTTATTCATGAGAAACTTATGCATCTTAAACGAGTTACTGTTTGATGCGCTTTATGGTCAGGTGGTGTAATTGAACCTTACTTCTTTGAAAATGCTGCTGGTGAAGCTGTAACTGTCAATGATGATCGATATTGTCGGATGATAATCGAATTTTTGTGGCCTGAAATAATGAATATTGATCTAGAGGACATGTGGTTTCAACAGGATGGCGCTACACCTCACTTTGCACACGAATCAATTGATTTATTGAGAGAAAAATTTCTTGGACGCGTAATCTCAAGAAACGGTGATGTTAATTGGTCACCAAGATCATGTGATTTGACACTGTTAGACTATTTTCTTTGGGGTAATGTGAAAAGTCAAGTTTATAAAAACAATCCACGATCAACTCCTGCTTTGAAAGATGAAATTATTCGTGTCATTGGTGAGATAGAGCCTCAATTATGTTAATATGTCATTGAAAATTTTAACAAAAGAGTGGACGTCTGTGGAGCTGCAAGAGGAGGCCATTTGGCAGATATTATTTTTCGCATATAAATATCATGACTGATACTTCAATTACCAGTAAAAAGTTTCTGAAAGTGAATGCAAATTATTTGTTTTATCTATCCTTTAAAAAAACTGCGAAATTCGAAACAGCCTTTATAAATGCATCTCCTTGCTACCCGATAAAATTTATCAAAATTTTGCCGTAACTGGAATTTTTTTAAATTTAAATACCTAAAAAATATGTGGAGCGTTTTAAAATCACTAGTACACACAAGACAATATAATAAAAATAAATTTAGAAAAATTGGAACTATCCATTATGGATTGAATATCATTTTATACAATTTGTAATAAATTTGTGTTTTGTATATTTATTAATATTTACATAATGAAAAAATTGCATGCAAAATAACGCAAAGGAACTGCATTATAAAAGGCATAAATCCCTTGAAGTACAGCTAGTAAAACTATAGATTCATAATTCAGTTCAAACATTTGAAAATATATATTTGGTTACTGGAATCTGACATACAGAGTATTGATTTAAATGGCTTCATCATTAGTAAATGCTTACGAAATGCTTTCAGAAGTAGAAAATCTTCTCTTCGACTTCTTTATACAATATTTGGTCTTTCTGATATACATCTTATTTTTTCCAAGAATAGGGATTATTGTGCATTCTCGAAGGAATCCTTAGTATTCCTTTTTCGGAAGTATTAATTATTATATATAAACAGTGTACATGTAGTATGTAGTTTTACCGACCTAATTTCAAAATTTTTCGATTATTTGCAATCTATTTTTGAAAATACATATGTCAAGCTATGTATATTATGTCTATATATATACATATATATATATATATATATATATACATATATATATATATATATACAACCATGCTCAAATGTATTAGACACCTTACGAATTTATGTACATACATACATATATAGTTTATATAGTTTAGTCAAAAGAGAGGTGAGGAAAATAAAACTGTTGTGAAAATGATGTACAAAGTGTTATTTAGTAATATAGTACAATTTATCAATATTTTGTCGCTCCGCCCTTGGCCTTAATGACAGCTCGCACTCGTCGAGGCATACTTGCTACTAAATTGTAACACTCTGCTGGTGGTATTGCAGTCCATATTTCGCGAATTTTTGTTGATAATCCTGCTTTTGACAGGCATTTATGTTCCGTGATCTTAGTTTTTAAGATACGCCACAAATTTTCAATGGGCGACAAATCGGAACTTTGTGGCGGCCAATCCAATACCGCCACTGTGTTTTCCTCGAACCAACGCATTACAGCTCCCGATTTGTGGCAGAGCGCATTCTCTTGCTGAAAAATGTATTGTGGAATATCCTGGTCGAATAGTTTTAGCACAGACGGTTCTAATACTTCCTCCAACATGGCTAAATAGCGTTGGCTATTCATCCGTCCATCGCACAGGTACACTTCTCCAACACCGTATGCAGACATACAACTCCAAACCATGATACTACCACCTCCAAATTGCACCTGAATTGCATACAACGATAAGAATATTAGTCATGAAGATGTACTTACATACCTCGATATTCGATTCATTAGACCAAAGAATCTTCGACAACTTCTCGATTGTCCAATTTTCATGTTGTTTGGCCCATAAATATCGCTTCTTTTTATGAGCGTCAGTTAAAAGTGGTTTACGTCGCGCTTTACGCCCTCGTAAACCAGCACGCTGGAGACGCCTTCTCACTGTTACGCGATAACGCTGTTTCAGCTCACTGGCGAGCTGTTTCGACGATTTTTTCCTATCACTGAGAGCCAGTCTTTGTAAAATTCTGTCTTCCCTAATCGAGGTACAGGGTTTTGTGCCACTTTTTGGTCTGTTAAGAAACGACCCACTCTCCTGATAGCGACTAATGGTTGTACGGACTGCACATCGCGAACTTTTTTTTTTGCAATTGCAGCTATTGATAACTTCTGGGAATGCAGTAGCACTATTTGGGCGCGTTCCCCTACCGATAACTCGCGTGTTTTAGGCATTTTTCTTCAACAAATAACTGACACAACGTGAAAAAATAGGATAATCTAATTGATCTCTACCACAAACTCACAAACGCACGTTGCTCACACACTGCTAGAATGACACTAAATTTCTAAAATCCACAATTTCCCCTTTCCACCTATTCTTTTCTATAGGGGATTAACTAGGGTATTCAAAAACGCATTTCTGTAAATACCATTAACTATTTTTACGGTTAATTTCCGTCGGACTTGGATAATACCTAGAATAAGGATTTTTACCTGGGGTGTCTAATACATCTGAGCATGGTTGTATATATATATATATATATATATTGTATATACATATTTATATATATATTGTAAGTGTATCATTTTCAATTATATTTGTAACTAAGTATGATAGTTTCGTGAATATAAAAAAATATTTGGGTACTTCTGTTAAAATTATGATGTGATATTTATAAATAATTTGTTGACACGTCGTGAAATCCTATTGAACACATGGCATAGTTGCCGCCGTTTATTCGATTAGATACGTACTGCATAAGATTAAAGTTTTTAATAAATTGATTTTGAAACACTGTCACGCTCAGTTTCTCGTAGCGCATCATTTTTCTCTCAAGCGATAAAGCATAACTTTGCTCTTTTAGTGTAGGAATATCTATTTTTAGTTTTTTGTAGTTGAGGTTGAACATGCATGAAAATCAATCAATGGCTATATAAAATATGAGAGAAAGTTTGAATTTGTATATGAAGGTAATTCCAAAAGTTCTGGCAAAAATTAAGAAGATTCAAGTTTTAATTATCTACACAATAGATTCTCCAATTTGTATACCTTTTCAATTACCTGTACTTTCTAAACTCATTTATTTTTTATGACTTATCCAGGCTCAACATAAATTATTCCTTCGCCAATAATGTCATGTTTGATATAAATTTCTTTCCCTTAACCTACTCCTTCTTGTCTCAAGTAAACCAATAATCTGAGAAGGCTAAATTTCGAATGGGGGGGATATCGAATAAGTTGATATTGACATGGTTTAGTGCAAAAAAAATTCTTCTTAACCGAAGATGATCATTTTTTCTCTATTTCTTCTTTAAATTATACCAGAAACGTTGTATAAAATTACACAGATTGCATAACTCATTTTCAGAATGTCAGTAAGAATTATAGCGTGAGTATGAGTAATGATCACTGATTATTGCATAGTGGCCATAAGTTTTCTAGCAGATTAAACGGTTTTATTTTTTTTGGAACAGATTCACGGATGATTACCCAGTATTTTGACTGTTCCCTGATATCGGGTTAATAGTAATGTATTCAAGTTGCATCTATTGTTATAAAACGTCAAAGAAATTCTTGCGAATTATGTTGAAATAACTCTGAACTATGTTTACAAAAGTTTACTCCTTCACATTTTGGTTCAATTATGGGTACATACGCATCCATGTTGCTGACAATTTTCTTATACGTATGTAAGTATATGTACGTGTGGAGTACTGTAAATAAAATTTGGGATCCCTACAGCCTTAAAAAGATCACGTACTCCCAGTCTTTTATCTACAATTACTATTTTGTTACCACGTTTGGGTGGCCATTATCTATGTTCAAATCGCTATTTTGAAAATTACTAAACTATTTATAAACGAGCTATACTGATCAACGAAAGTCATTATAATGTATATACTTCTTGAAATCAGTTTTCTATACTGTTTTATCTTTCTGTTTGATCACAAAACTACTTGTCAGGAATACAACAATGTATGGATAAGTAAAACTTATAGGTATACTATGTGACAAAGACAAATGAACCACGCAGTAAAAGTATATTTTTAAACCAAATTTTGTACAAATGTGTGTTGAGGTTAATAAATGACTAAATATTGATTGAAAAATTCGCAACTTTCATAAAGGTATTTAATGAATTCCTCTGGAAGCTCAGTACAAGCATCATGAAGCTGGTCTAAGTTCGTTGGAGTGTTAGGATGTACACCAACCCTTTGACCTATTATGTTGCACATATGTTCTGTGGGCGATAAGTCTTAATGAAATATAGCACTACTTAGTCCTTGGATATATGGTAAAATAAATAGTTCCAGAACATTGAAAATGTACCATTAAATGCCCTTGAAAGAATACTAAAAGGGCCCAATTCCATCCCAAAACATAAATCCCGAATGTGCATTCTAGAGAAAAACTCAAAAACTGCCTTTCTTCTCTTCGACTCGTTTATGACTAGCATGAGGCACAAACGAAAACGAGATTCATCTGAAAAAACGATATTATTTTACTTTTAATCCCAATCTGCTCGTACATTACACCATTCTAATATAAGGGTACGAAAACTATTTATTAAGAGGTAATATTAGTCTTGGTCGATAATAAATCAACCCAAACGTACGAATGTGGCAATATATGACATATCACAAACAAAAAAACCTTTGCCCACAGACCTTAAAGTACTAAATTTAAGGGCGATAATTTGGTCTTCGAACTCTTAGCATTTTAAATTACTAATTCACAACTATAGATTGCAAACAAATAAATAAATTTAACCAATCCAAAATAGAGAAAAGAAAAACGAATTTTTTCGTTAGAGTCCGCCGCACAATAGTTTAATGTTACTTTTGCACCATTGGCACCTCTTTCAGCTTTGCATGAACTTATCGAACGCCCTGGTATACACAAACATATTTAATTTAAAAATATGGGACCAGATGGAAAGTAAAAGTCAACGAAAGTAAGTCTTCTAATGTTCAAACTTTTACATTAACAATAAAATATAACTAAATGCGACAATACTAAATACCCAGACTTTGTCAAAAAGCTGGCATAGAAAATATATATTTGGATAAAGTGCTTGCAGTAAACATTGTTGGTTTCTCGGCCGGAAATCGCAAACTATTTCTCAGAAATACGATTTAGTCTATATTGCTATCATCCACCAAATTTGAACGTGCGGAATTCAGTTGCAACAAACAGCGCGTCTGATAATAAGATTGATTATCGAGAGATTGCAGTCTAAAGTTCAGAGATCAATTATAAATACCCTGATTCATCTCCAATATGGATAATTACCGTGACCTAAAAGAACTCAACGTAAAATGATCTCCAATACAGCGTAATAATCGTTTGATAAATCGTTTGAATGATTTGAACTCGCTACTACAGGCACGAATCAGGAATCGCATAAAGGCACCAATAGCTTAGTTCTACAGTCACTAAATAGTGTATTTCAATGATTAGTGTGCGTATATGTGCAGCTTCAAAAATAATACGCAGTCTGTTGTAGAGGAAACCGAAATTTTTTAAAATAGTAATTCTTAGTGGGGCCATCTCCTAAAATAATGTGCGTCGGTAAGATAGATCTCACCAGAAGCAAAGAAATAGCGCATAAAGTAACAGTGTGCGTGTATTTGGCATTGGTCGAAAAATGAACTTTGAAGAAAGAGCGAATATAAATTTCTGTTTTAAGCTCGGCAAATCGTTTACTGAAACGTTTTAACTTGATGAAACAAGTCTATGGTGATGCATGTTTATCACGTATGAGTGTGTTTGAAGACGGTCGTACGGACATAAATGACGACGAACATCCTGATGCAAAAAAAAAATCTATGATTGCGGAAAGTAACATCGAACTTGTGCGTGAATTTATCAAAAATGAGCCAAACCTCATTGCAATACGTGGGAATGGAATTAAATATTTCCAAAGATTAAATTCATACCAGTTTGACACAGCATTTGGAACTGAGAAAGATTTGTACCACACAAGTTTACTGAATTCAACATTGTCAGACTTGATTAAAGACTCAAAAAAGGACGAAAACTTCTGGTATTCTATTGTAACTGGCAATGAAACGTGGTGTTTTCAATATGATTCAGAGGCCAAATGTCAAAGCTCTGAAAGGAAGCATCCAAGAGAAAAAAGACCCAAAAAAAGCCGTTCAGACAAGGTAAAAGTGAAGACAATATTGATTTGTTATTATTATTCAAAAGGCATAGTGCACAAAGAATTTGTACCAACTAGTCAAAGAGTCAATATTGTATATTATCTTGGTGTTATGAAGCGTCTTTTGGCGCGTATTCGTCGTGTACGCCTTCAATATCGTGAAAATGGTAACTGGCGTTTGTTACATGATAATACACGCTCATCACTGATTTTCTAACTACAAATGGCATTTTAACCATCAACCATTCACCGTATTCATTAGATTTGGCCCCCTGTGATGTCTATCTATACTCGAAACTACATTTGCCGATGAAAGGACAGCGTTAAACCGACTTCGAAGCCATTAAAAAAGTGTCGACAGCGATCTTGAAGGACATCTCTAAAGATAAATTTAAAAATTCATTCGACGTGTTAATGGACCGTGTAAAGCGTTTTATTAAAGACGAAGGGCACTACTTTGAATAAAATAAATGAATTTTACCAAAATAGTAAGTTTTGGTTTTTATAATATTTTAAAAAAGTTCTGTTTTCTCTGCGACAGACTATGTATAAATGTGATACAATCACTAAGGCAACTTTATATCTATCTTATAATATGAATAGGTATGAACCCTATAGGATATTTACCTTCTCATGTTATAATGACAACAACAAAAATACTTATTCATAAACAGATGGCAATTAAAGAAAATAGGTTTCTCACAATAGAACTTTTTTAAGAATATTAACGGGTTCCACTTTCCAATTTTAACGCAAACGCATGTGAAAGTAGTTCAAGATGGTGATATTAACGAAATTATTCTCTGCTTCAATGATTAAATTGCCGAAATAGTTAATAAGCATACACGTTATTTTACCGTTTATTATAATTTAACAGGAACTCTCATAATTCAATTATGTTCAACATTTTTATTATATAAATATTTGGAAGTATATTCATTCATATATGCATGTACAGTGACTGATATAAATGTTCATATACAATATTTTAAACGCAACACTAACAATAGTTACATGTCTTATGTATTGGTTATGGTTATGTATATTTCTTTTCATTTTTGTGACGTATGCGTTATGTATTAAAAGTGTAAAATTTCGTAATACAGTACTACTAGTCAGTGGCGGCTGGTCAGGTGAAGCAGGTGAGGCAGTGCCTCACCATCTAAATCTTGGAATTATAACAAGAATAATATGTATACTTTTAAAATTCTTTATAAATTAATTATCATCTTTTATTCAGAATTTATCTTATAAACAATAAGAAAATAGTTTTAAATAAACCGGCATTACAAGCAAAGTACAAATTTATCATTTCATTTTAATTCCGTGCGAATGTACGAGCGCGTATACTTGCCCCGACCAACTTCATGCTTGATCTATGTATATCCCTACTAAACACGAATATTTGAGGCCCGGCCACTCATTGCCTCTCATTGAAAATTTATAACGCACTACAGCAGTCAAAAAAATTCTCAATTTCTATGGAAATTACAGTAAAGTATTAGCTACATATTTAAGATAACAAAGAAGAAAAAATATTCAAAAAGTTAATAGATTTTTCTAACTTTATTGTGAGATTTTTGAATTTTTTAATAATATAGAAAGCATTATTAATAGGATAAATTAAGTATTTATTTAATGATATAAAGATGTCTAAAGGTTTACATTCTCCTTGTACAGTTTCTCAATATTTCCTCCACGCAAATAATATGTTTTAAGTTTTAACAGGAGTATTTTTATTGTTTCAAGTAGATATTCTTTAGATATCAATGTATGTATGTATGTATTATTTAGTCTGAAGCCAATTTGAACTGAGCCTCTCATCGAATCACAATCGCCGAACTACCGAATATACTCGAGGCTGACATTCTCGGCCCGAATCGCAAATTACAGCTTGGGGGAATAACAAAGTTAGGTTAAATATTTTAATATTTGTTTAGTGATATTTTCAGTGATTTAAAAATTGTGAATATGGATTTAGAAAATGTAAGAAATACACAAGACATTGTAGATTTTTTAATAAGAAATACGTTCGTTGTTCTATCGGTAGAAGATCAATTATATGTCAAAAACCTTCCAAGATCAAACCCTGGTTTATCAAAATCTCTTACAATACACGGTAAGTCTAACAGAAATTTCAATAATAATAATAATAATACGTTTTTGCTTGATAAGTTTAGAGAATTTCGGGAGTGTGATACATATTTCAGTACTGTATACAAAAATTCGATGTCTGACGAATCTATTGCACATAAAAGGCGTAGAATTGATGACGTTCCAGATACTAAACAAAATTATAGAAAATTATTTTTCGAAATTCTAGATACGTTTATTAGTCAAATTGAAATTAGATTTATTGATTTAGAAAAACTTGCTTTTTTTGATTTATTAACAGAAAGTAAATTTGAAGAATATTCGAAGGCATTTCCTCAGAGGCTCTTAAATAATTTGTTTGAACAATATAAATTTTTTGATCAAATTCAATTAAAAAATGAATTAGCTGTTATTTATAGTGACATGCAACTCCTTGGTAATTCTAAAACACCATGTGAAATGTTAAGATTTATGCACGAACAAAAGTTAGCCATCTGTATGCCAGAACTTTTTAAATTGCTAAGTATAGTAGTTACCATATCGGTAACTTCCGCGTCCGTTGAGCGAAGTTTTTCCACATTGAAACGTATAAAATCGTATGTTAGAAATACAATTGGACAACAAAGACTTAGTAACTGTGCACTAATTGCAATCGAAAAGGAATTGGTTAAAACGATGACGAGGGATGAACGATTTTATAATGATGTAATTGATTATTTTGCTAACACAAAAAACCGGAGGATACCTTTGCTATACAAGAAGTAAAATCTATTAAATGTAATTCTACGTGCAATGCCAATAAAGGAAATTCTCTGTATTTTAAAATATTTTCATTTTGCATGTAATTTTGAAATTTTGTTATTGGATTGTTGTTGATTTATATATATACATATATATGTATATATTTGTTATATTATTAAATTTTATATTATAATAGGAATGTATTTATTTTTTATTTTTAAATCCTAGAAGATTGAGTTCTTATTTTCGATTAATGTTTTTAGAATTTGTTTGATTTTTTAGAATATTTATTTTCGTTTCACAAGGGTTTGCTTTGAAACTTCGTTTTCCCTTAAAAATCGAATGGGGCGCGATATAGGGCTCAGTTCACGTCTGGCAGCCCTGTTTGTACTGGAAACCCTATATATATATATATATATATATATTTATATATATATATATATATATATACATATATATAAATATATATAAACTGTTTTTATATGTAGTAGGTATATAGAGTTTATTAATCAATTGTAAACAATTTTGAATATTTATTATTCTATCTGCCTCACCATGTCAAATACTCACGAGCCGCCACTGCTACTAGTCAAAGCATCTCTAAGTCAGAAAACATTTAATGGTAACGTCTCCTTTTGGTTTACATGTAGTTCAACTTCTTCTAACTCCTCTAAGTTATTCCCTATATCTCGAAATTTTTCACTGACGGTAAACTTCTCTAAGTCGACTTCAGGTGGTAAACAACTCTTCATAAGCAGGGAAATTCGCAATTTCTCGGCTTCGTACAAATATATAATATAGTCGTCAATGCATATAAAAACCTATTAACAATGATACAATGTTGTGCTTCATTCGAATGGTAAGATTTGATATTAGAAATATTATTATGGGTATTTAATTCACAAATTACATGTGCAACTGAATATATCTCCTAAAAGAGAATATAAGAAGTGGAAATTATTAAAGTATGCGGAAAATGAATCCAAAATGAAAAGAAGTTGTTGAAGGACACGATATTGTATTATAAATTCAAATGAAATTGAAGGACTAAGTACGTACGGCGTGTCAGTTTCAACCGATAGTTAGTAGTCGCTTAAAGGAAGCTGGCCTACTTGCGAAAAAAACAGGAAAAAGCGATGGTTGCTGAGGTTAATAAAAAAAGCGTGGGCTAAAAATTCCAATTATGGACAGAAGTAGATCGAACGTGGTATGGTTGGATGAAGGTAGTATCGAGGTAAACCTTACTATAATATAATATTAAAAATTATAAAAGTAATAATCAAAATAGTTAAAGAATCAGTTAAAAAAATAATAATTGCCAGTACTAAATTTGATAAATTTTTCTAGATTCTAGATACATCGAACACCTGTTAAGCGATATGCAGTATTTGCCGTAGTGTTATGATTTGGGAGTGTACGAGGGTAGTTTGACAAGTAGTGAAAACGGAAAAGAAAAACGAATTTTTTAAATACAAAATAATTTTTATTTTTCAACATATTCTCCTAAAATAGCAATACATTTGTTCTAACGGTGCTCCAATGCTCTTATGCCATCTCTAAAATGCGATTCCGGAAGGCTTGCAAAATACTCATTTACGAAGATGATAAGCTCGTCGTTAGACAAAAATTTCTTTCCAGTTAGTGCCGTTTTCAATTTTCGAAAAAGGTGGAAATCGGAAGGGGCTAGATCCGGCGAATAAGGCGCATGCGGTACTAATTGGAAATGCAACTCCTGGATTTTGGACATCGCAACTGTGCTGGTATGCGAGGGAGCGTTGTCTTGCTGAAACAGAATCCTTTTCTTTGCCATTCCTGGCCGTTTAGCACGAATCTCAACATTTAATTTTTGTAGAAGTTCTGCATAATATTGTCCGTTTATTGTGGCACCTTTCTGAAGGTAATCAATGAGCAAAATGCCCTTTGAATCCCAAAAAATTGATGCCATTACCTTGTTTGCCGATAAAGTGGTTTTCGCTTTCTTTGGAGGTGCAGAACCACGTTCTAACCATTGTTTCGACTGTTGTTTAGTTTCGAGTGTACTGTAGTGTATCCAAGTTTCATCGCAAGTAACAAATCGCCTACAAAAATCAACCGGATTCCGTTTATAAAGGTCCAAAAACTCATTGGAAATGCGCAAACGAGTGAACTTTTGATCAGTCGTAGGCAATCGCGGCACCCATCTTGCCAAAAGCTTGGAAATGCCCAATTCTTTTGTTAAAATGTGGTGTACGCGTTCTGTTGAAATGTTTACCATATCTGCTATTTCTCTCACTTTGAGTCGTCGATCTTGCGCAATAATATTATGGATTTTTATAATCATTTCCTTAGAAGTCACGATTTTGGGTGCTCCAGAGCGCGCTTCATCAACACAGCTTGTTCTACCACGTTTAAATTCATTTACCCATCTACTTATTGTGGTAGATGATGGAGCAGATTCACTTAGTGTTTCCCGTAACTCATCTTTTATTTCGGTAGCTTTCATACCCTTAATTACGAAGTATTTAATCACCGCACGATACTCTGGTTTTTCCATTTTAACAAAATGACGTGTTGCTTCTTTTTCAATCAGCTGTCAAAAATAAACTAATCAACCGATTTATCTAATTATCGGAATGTAAACATATAAATAGGCAACCTAAATTACAGTGCATTTGTTTTACCAATTAGAGCGCCACCTATGTGTCATTCTCACTACTTGTCAAACTATCCTCGTATATCGTCAGTAGGTGCTGGAGACTTCGTAGAATGAACTCTAACGCTTATACTACCACGCTAGGGCAATTCCTATGTCCCATAATAGAAAAATTATTTTGTATGATACAATACCTTGACGCAACAACCCAATATGAAAAGAGTTGCCTGAAAAGTCATGGCGCATTTTTACAACAGATGCCGCTAGTTAATTTTTACGATAGCTAGAGTCGTTTTGCTATTTGATTTTATGCGGATGTTAAAGGAATTGTTACACAAATAATTATAAAACAACAATAAAGAATGACTTAAATTAAATGTTATTTATTTCTTGCATCCAACACATATAATAAAATTATTTTGTAATGATTTCGCAAAAACTTTCATTTTTTCTTGTTGAGAAATAAAATATTACTATTCTCATATTACTCACATATACGACATAATACCAACGCTATTAATGTTAAAATATTTTTTTTACTTTCAAATTTACTATACTATACACTATACATCATTATATACTTATATCAGAATTAACGAGAGAGAAATATTCTGGCAATTCTATTTTCATAAAAAGCTGTGAGATTAGGAAATATTTTCGTTTTGAAGAGTAAATTTCTTAAATAGAAATTAACAATTCGGAAAGAAAGAACTGTATACGTTGAGAAAAATAGTGAAAGTGTGACGAGCCATGAGAATTTTTAAAGTTCACTGAACTTCTGCTTACTGTATTCTGTGTTTTTAATAATGTTAGATGATATCGTTCTTTAATAACACAAACTTGGTATGTTTTATTAATTATTACGTATTTATTGTAAAAAAACTAAAATAATGTAATACGATTACTCTAATAAAAAATAAATAATATAAATACATCCTGATTTAACAATTAGAATAAAACAAAAGAAAGAATGGGCAGGAGAAAAGGAAAATAGTTATTCAAACTCAAATAAATTTCTTTCGTCTTCATTTCATTATTAGCAATTAATAAGGCCAAATTATAAGAGCACAGAAATATACATTTCTTTTCATATCATATGCTAGTGTATTTTGTGATGGAGAAAAATATTTTCGACTAAATACTGATTAACTTTATGATTCAAATATTGTAATGAATGTACAAAGCACTTATTATTTTAATTTTTTGCAAGTACTACGAAAACCTCTGTCCTCTCATATACATATGTATATGCACACATATATATTTATAATTTAAGTATTAACCGAATACACATTAAATAACACTATAGTAGAAAAATAAATGAACATTAAAATTAATTTATATAAGCTAGAAATAATCTGAATATATATGATCTATCATTTACATATAAAATATAACTTTTATTTTCTTATTCATATTGATGGTAAAATCATTTAAATCTTCAACTAATATAAATAAATGATAACTAATTGCAAACAAAATTTACATGAAACAATGGACATTAAAAATATTAAAATAAATGCACAGTAATGATAAGGTTTAATTCATAAAACACGATTATTAAAACAAAGAAATTTTGTATGGTCAAAATACGTGATATAAAATTATCTATTTACTCTCGAAACAAATTCAAGTGAAAGGTAAATCAACTGAAAAAGTTATTAACCGAGTAATATTAATCAAGTAATAATTTCTTTGGTTTATTATTGAATGTCCTGATAGAAATAAAAATATTAAAATTTTTATTAGGACACCGAAAAGTAATTATGTAATCATATTTCGTACAATGATAATAATAGTTAATGGCTTGTTTGTAAATTTATATTTAGCAACAAGTTTCAAAATATAAGTCTGCGAACGATTTTTTTGTAAACGTGCATTTCATACACAGCTTAAAATACCGAACTTTCAACAAAAAATTTTTCAACCACTTTTAGAAGAATGTCATTAAATGGACGTATATCACATTTTAAAGTGTATATATATATATATATATATATATATATATATATATTTTTGATTTGTATTACCCATACGGTGCTCTAAGCAGAAGCAGGGAGCAAGAATTTGTAATCACTTAAAATATCAACTAATAAATGCTAGTATCGATTTTATTAATAATTAATTTTATATGTATTTTATATTTATATTAATTTTACTTTTGCTTTTGAAAATATTAGAACTGCTTTCTTTAAAGAGAGTTTTTTATTTTAATTTTTATTTACTTAACTTTAAACTTAATGTTAAAAGTTGCTATGAATAGTTGTACACGAAAGGAAGAAATTACAAATGGAAGGATACCTATATTTTATGTTAATATGCAATATTACAGAGTACCGATTATAAAAGTCTTTTCGTAAAACCGCAACTTTAATGTTCTGTCGGATATATTTATGTTGTCTTACTGTAGATTGCGTAGTACTTCCCTAAGAAATCGCTGTCGATTTTCCAAACTTTTCTTTATAATACTACGATCCATGAGCTCCATGAACTTCGCGAACAGATTTATTTTTTCAAAGTAAGTTACCACAATTTGGAAAAGTTATTCTGGCATTAAACGATTCATGATGACTTGCCTACTGAATAGAAATGTCGACACAGTTTGACATTATCAGCTGTCAAACCATAGTTATCGATATCGATAGTTCTCATGTAGCTTAAAAAACACCCATTATTACTGTATAATTTCTTGGAAAACTTAAATTTAATACAAGTTTTGATTAAATAATTAACGTGGTCACGCAGTGTTCATGTCAAAAATACGATCTAGTATCTTATAATACAATCAAATTCAAGTTTAAAGTCATAAGACTATGATCAAGCGATGCCTTGTAATATATTTGTATCTGCAAAACCAAATTATATACTTTTCAAGCCTATTATTATGTCAATGTAGTTTGCGTAATGTGAAATACTTTCCATATCCACACGACAAAGTAAATTATTTATGCAAACAAATGTAAATCCTTATGGTTAAACAAACTTTCAGTAGAACTTGAAACCAGTATTTTCTTATAGTAGATAATAAGAAGACACTGTTTATAAAAATCGTATAATAAGAAAAATTACAATTTAGCAATTCCAATTAGAGTCAATCTTTAGATTGCTTTCAATTGAAGAATCAAGCACTTATATATGTAATTACGTAGATGTACTGAATTTATTAAATTATAAAATAAATTTAATAAGTCTTTCATAAGTATACACATTCTAAGTTGTTTCTTTTTAATATATTTATTGTTATTGCATATAATTTCCGATTTATAAATTAAATTATACGGAGGAAGTCGTTAGCTATATTTTATTCTCATTATTTATTCCAAATACAAAAAGTGTTTCTGTTTGCAACAATAATGAACTTAGCAAACAACCAACGGCAGAAAGAAATAGGCTAACTCATACGAAAATATTAAATAACCTAAATAAAAGTTTATTACGGATTTTGAAATGTTGCTTTTCAAAGC